>DWPT01007012.1:0-11071 GCA_018251895.1 Agathymus mariae mariae | reverse complement strand
GCGAGGTCATTTGCTAGTCATAAATGAAGGTCAAAGTTCGCAACACTGACAGTAATTTTTAGCTGCCCATTTTAAAACCAATTATCTGAATATTTTAACCTTCCGTATTAAAATATTTAACCTATTATTTACATACATAGTTAAAAAAACAAAAATGTTTTAACCTACTTCTTATAAAATACACTAAATACGATATGCAGTAATATTTCGTTTCTGTGGCTTTCAATTAATAAATCAATTCGGGTGAACTAATATTTTTATTTTATATTTTTTCACAATAAATCCTTCTATATGTACATTTATTTTTTAAATGTATTGCAATGTAAACAGAATAATACATATTATATAACCAAACATTGTGTTATATTACAAATGTCGTAAACAAATTGGCACTATTAATGCAAAAGTGAAAGTATAAAAATTATGAGCGTTCGATTCAATATATCCGCTGTTGTGTCAAAAGGTAATTGATTGTGATTCTTTTGGCGCGTTTTGTTAAGCTTCGCGTATTTGACATAAATATTGCATAATTGACGCATGTGTCTTATAGCTTAAGAGTTTAGGTGGTGTATTGTTTAATATTTCATTCGTGTCGAGTTTCACGCCAATGAGATAAAGTAAGCAATAAAATTATATAAGTTGAAAGCACTGTTTTCGGGTCACGCATATTGATTTGTCGGTAATGAAGCATTATTTTTTTTAAGTAGGTAACAGCTAAAAAATTTGTGCACCGATAATGCGTTTACCAACGTACCTCTGAACCACTAGGCTTTATAACGATGAGTTGCTGGCTAAGTAAAAAGGACTTAAACTCGACTGAACTCTGTACTAACAGGCTCTAGTGCAATAGCGTCGTCCTTTGAGTAAAATACACCGCGCATACGAGAGGTTGGCTGGACCTCAGTCACAAAATGAATACGTTAAAAATCTAGTAGAAACACTACTGTAACAACAGAATGATTATTATAAATTGACAGATAAAGCTACAGTACAACGTATCAAGGTAGACGCGGTCTTTATCATTCGTATCTACAGAAGTTGGACAATAATTTACTAACATTTGGGTTTTTTGTTATCAACAATTGTCTCAGACATGAGCTGCAAGTTTAATTAATTACTGGATAGGAATTGTTTTATTTAGTTGAGAATTGAAACACTGTTCTCACTCGTATTGAACTTTATTCGTTCACTAAATTTTTCTTTTATACATGAATTAAGCACTCACAGAAAAAAACTTACTTTGCACGTCATATATCTTCCTGATGGTTTCAAACCTAACTAGGATATTGTCATTAATTTTATACTGGTAATGATCTCCAAATAGTTTGTAGGAGAATTTGATTGACAAAAATTATCGATACACCATGACACAAGGTGGTTTGAGTCCCCCCGGAACAACACAGCATCCGATGAAGACATTGTTCTGAGGAATTTTAGGTCATTCGCAAATAATTAGTACAGTAGGCGGATACCTTTTAAAGTAATATTTTGTGATTAACTGAATCAAACAAACTCCTTGCTGAAATTCGTGTAAATCGCGTCGACGGATGAGCGGCTATCGAGTACCATAGAGATAGAATTGATAAATCGGGTGAGATTGGTAGACGTAGACCTTGCATTCATGAAGCCATGCTAATGACGGTTTATCAGAGGCTTAAAGTTGCACGCTAAAATGGGGTGAAGAAGTTGTTCGAAGACCTTCGCAAAGACTGGGAGAATAGATGTCGGCTTATCGATCTTGACCAGGTCTCACTTACCGATCTTGAATAAAGGAATTATAAGTACAGCCTTCCAATCAGCTGGAAAAAAAGGCGGTGTGGAATCTTTGATGATGACCTTACAACACGATGTAAATCCTTTTAGAACAAATGTCTGGTGATCAAACAATGATTTAACACCACAACTTAAATCGAAAGTTATGTTTAATTGTCTGAGAAAAAAATTGTCAGAATAATTTAGATCATTTTAGATTGGCCTACTAGGTCCTTTGGTCTGACTCCCTGCGGTTTCAGTGTACAAGGATATTTTTTGTGATAAAGTATGCTGAAAGACTTAGTCTGGGACAATTAAAGTCTGCCTGTAAAGTCCGGAAAGTTAATTTACAAACTCTGTATAGAGTCGGTAATATATTTCGTAACAACGATTAAAAAAGTAAACAGTACGTACAACAGTAAAAAACATTTAATATACATACTCGTATGTACCACTTTTTTGCTTCTACCACCGTTTCGAAAAGTTACTTTAACATTGAGGAGAAGAAACGGCGAATGAGACTTCTTAGCAAATTAAAAAGAGAACATGGCAATTACAAACTAAATTTCAACCTGCTCGGAAGTGGTTTCGGCGCTGTTCTTTCCAGGCATCCTTGCATATCATTAATATATTGCTATACCATAATATCCTTTACCTACAAGCTGTGCTTTAATGCGTCATTGAAAAGTTCCAATAGGGATCGTACGTATCAATTTTGGAACTTTATTGTAAAAAAGCGATATTGCGCGCTACTTGGGACTTGTTTGTTTGAAATTATATGTAAATAAAGATTCACCCCAAATTTGTTTAGTTATAACAATACTTTTATGTAAGTATATTCGTGATACAATTATAACCTATATCCAACCGGAATAATCTACTAAAAATATGCGCAATTTACTTTATATTAGCTGTTACTTTCTATTAAACTATTAATCACTGAGTAATATATTTTATAAGAAATAAAATAATGTATTTGAATTTAAAATATACTTTTGCGAGTGATTTAACATACGATTATGGGTAAATATTTATCGTTTTGATTGTAAATCAATATATTGATGTCGATTTATTCATTAGACAAGAAAATATTCAGTGTAGTTAATTTTGTACAATATTTTTTGTATGTCCGGAGTAAATGCCTACCAAAGCTTAACGATTACATCGTGTATATTTACTGTCCATCTCATAGAAAATCATTTTAACGCTAAAACTATAACCAAGCGCAACAATATTTTTATTTTATTTTAATGTAGATCTACTTTCTCATTAGTGTAGAACCCAAAGCATTTTTGTTATTGTTTGCTTGTCTGTTAGTACATATGTTTAGTTGCCTGTCTTGGCACATATCACATATCTGAAATGATTTAGATTATATTTTACTTAATTATAACTTTTACCACGGCTCATTGTCTAGGCTACTCCCCAGACATTTAGTTACGAGGGCAGTCAATAGAACTGTTTTCTGCAGCTATAAATTACAACGAATGAAAATGTTTTTTTTTTATTAATTTATTTATAAATGCCTGATAAAAATCTATAACAATTGTTTCAGTTGCGAGCGCCATTTCACACGTACGGCGTATTTTGAAGAATCGAGTGCAAGTTACTAACGTTATGTATTAAGAAACTTTGCAGCAAAGAAATGTATGAGTTTCTTTACCACATAAGTCAGTAGTTATGAGTTATTAAAAAGTAACGCTAATATCTAAAATTATTTACAACCAATCGATATTGTTTTTATTTTTTTATTTATTCAGTGTGATTTGAAATTGAGATACAACAATTAAACCTAGGGTACGTATATAGTTCGCTAAGCTCGAATCACCGTTCAAAATCCGACAATAAAGGCGACGAGCCGGTGACCACTTACCACGAGGTCACGCCTCGCATCCTTTGTCGCCGAATTACATAAAAAAGTTCATATAATTTTGCTCGGTAAAACAATAGGGGCTATTCAACAATTCATTACGGTCAATGCTTTTCTTTTAATTATTTACCTATTTGTTTTGAAACTAAGCTTTGTCAGGGCTGGCAAACTGATCTATTTAATTAAATAATCTAAATAGGACGTACAACCCGAAGACTTTGGGACTGTAAGCTCAGCGTTTACAACTATAGCAAAAACAAAGACATGATTTGTTATCTTGACTATTAAAAGGTTTGTTTTCGTCAAGATCATAGGATACATTGACTCTATGACTGGCATTTTATTTACAGGTTTTAAGATACAAATAACTATATCATTTTTTTGTCAGTTATTATACTAAAAAAATTGTGAACTAGAATTTTGTAACATTTGAGTTAAAAAGTATTACGATTAAGACCGGGCTAGTGCCGGGCATAGCGAAATTCTTCAATAAGTTTATAGCACTTTTGAAATGATTTCTATTCCTTTGGATATTTTAGAAAAATAAATTGGAGATATCATTTTCAATTCTGAAGTCGTGACAATCGTCGTATTATATTACATGGTAGGGTTTACTAAATTAACAACAATCTCAAGCAGACTTAGAAAATTTGATTATTATAATTCCAAAGTTTTATTAATCATGAACTTGGACTAGGTACCCTACTTTCACCACCATTACATATATTTTGGTACAAAACATGGAGCTTAAACCCGAAAACCAATTTAAGTTGGTGTTTTTATTTGATCTCACTTTGGAAATGGATTTGATTTTAGTTACACAATTTCGAACCTTCTACCTAAAAATCTTGTGGAATAGAAATGAAAAGAACTCACATGAAACTCGATTCGATTTATAAATCTAACTTTTTTCATCCTAATGATTGTAATTGTGTCCAAAATTGTGAATTTTTTTTTCTAGTCTCTGTTTTTCATAATAGTTAATAAGGAAAAAACGACACAGACTGATAACGTAATGGGGTTTGGTGCCTCCATTCACACATGAATCCCAGTCAGTCTTCCCTCCTCATTTTACAACGTAATGAAGAATGCGTAAGGCTATAGAACTAAGGTTCTTTACCTGTCTGACTATCTGCCATCCTTCCTCCACAATCAACCAAGAAATTATTATTTTGATAATTTTAACTATCTGTAACACACAGTTGCAGTATCAGAGAGTTAGTAATAAATATATAACCTGGTAATTTCGTGGTCAAGAACGCATCGGTTCTTCTCGGTGGCGATCACTTATTAGCTATTTGACGTAAAAATTACTTACTTGCCAAGGAAAAGCGCCATACGGTGTTTCGGAGCCTCCAACTATCTTCGGGATCCTTTTCGGATTAAAATCTACAGTCCTGGTCCCACACTGCATTTTTTCATGTTTGTCTCCCTTTCCAGGACTCGGCACCAAGTTCTGATTGAAATAGTTAGTGGAAAAACTATTGAAAGCCTTCGATGGCCTGGTTCGATTTCGGTAAAACTCCATGTGATTTATGTGGTTCATGAACATGTCAGCAGCACTCAGGTTAACAATTATTACAATTGTCAGTTTTCGTAACATAATTGAGGGTTAAATGTATTGGATTTTAAGCCGAGTGTGATTAGATATTGCTCTTTTTATGTTACCACTGTTTTACAAGTAGTTTTGTTGTTGTTGAAAATGTTAAGTCTGTAAACACAATATATATTTTTTGATTTTTTTTTCTATAATAAATGTATTTTGCACTTTTTGTCTATTTTGTTTTAATGTTAAAATTTAAAAAAATACACTTTTATTATGATTATTACTTATTCCATAACTAGTTGAAACTTGAGTTAAAACTATTAAAATTTATTCACGATAAATTTAAATCAAATTTAAATAAATAATAATTAATGACACGTGTGCGCGGCATTGCTTCCAAAAACAGAATGTGGTTTCGTTCATCGCAGATTATTTTTTTAAATTCATCAGCGCAAGAGCCTTCGATCACAATGCCATGAGTACACATGCAAATGTGGGTCACTTGATTCATCTAAAGATATCTCTTTTGTGCGGGATGGCTTGTTTTTATTTAACTCTCTTTTTGTATTCGAACTGGATACACAATTGTCGGAACTAATCTTGTTATGTTGGCAATGTTCGTTTTCTTTTTAGAGTAGGCCAAGGCGTTTGAAAAATGCATTGGCATGTTGTCGTATACCGTTTACGTTTCAAAGAAGCTAAAAGAAAATGATTAGTGTAAAATGTCACCGAAAAAGTGATATCTACAATACAGTCTGCCACACAAAGTTTAAATTTTGCCTACACATAGGTAAGAGTTATATGCTTATTAAAAATTACTTATAATTTTTCTCAGATAAAATCTTTATAGGAAAACCAGTGAAATTTATTTAATTCCATAACGTGCTGAAAGGTATATGAATTATACAAATCCTTATTAACCAGTATGCGCAGTGACTTGACAACGACTTTATTTAAATGAAACATCAAACAACTTGAACGACTTGACTCTAGAAAAAAAAATAACCTCATCAATGGACAAATCATGGAAATGGACAAGGCTTTACATGCAGTTTGAATGCTTGTCTACGCGCTTATAAATGTTATTAAATGGAACCACAATCCTTCTTTGCTGACAGTCTCACTGAGTCTCCAATAAAACTAAGTTCGGAAGTTAAGTTTCGAAGCCATTGGAAAAATAAAATATAATTTTCATGATACGATCATAATATGAGTCAGGTGTCAGACGACATTCTCAGTAACAGAGTGAATGTATAAATCTATATATATATGCTATTTTTACACTTACTAGCGTGCTTGATAGTGTCTTCCAGAAATTGAAACTCTAGTAAATAATGCTTTAGGCAAAATATAACCACTTAAAAAAATACTTACTTACACAGAAAATAGAGGCGTATCTTGTTTAGTGCATGTTGCAATGTAGAAAATATTGTATCTAACCAAACAGTCATAACAGTTTACAAAATGCGGGCGTATCTAAAAAGCATTGATCTGTTTCAATTACTTAAAAATTTGTATGTTAGCCAATGTTTACTGGTAAGTATATATTTACCAGTAGATATTTTTTATGCTTTAACTAGGGAAACGAACAGACGAATCATCTGATGGTAAGTGACCACTGCTGTCCATGGACATTCGAACCAACGTTATGATGGTCAAAAAGGAAGTGGGGAAAACGATAGTTAAGTTACTTAATAATATACTTACATAAAATATTACTACTTTTTATCATGAGTGTGAGTAGTTACCAGGTTCAACTCCGGTCCGGTAGCTATGTATCAGATAATCATTTATACACGGGTCTTCTGGTGTCCTAAATTGTTTATGTACATGTCATTCGCGGCACCGAATGATCATGTATCATGAGATATACCGCCATAACAATTACCGTTTACTGTGAACATTATCAATGTCAGACTCTGTTATCATTTTAAATGCTTCGCAATTTTTCTGTACTAAATTATGTCATGTTCGTACTAATATGGAATTTGCTTGTTAAGGCCTAGTCTGTGTGTCAAATTACACTACTTGTTATAAGGTACACCGGCAAAATACTTTTTTCAGTATAAAGAACATAGAAAGAAATAAACATATACGTCAAAGGCCCTCATCAGTGCAGGCAATGCATTAGCGCCGAGGATGCTAAATTGAAATGAATAATAATATTTTTACGTATATCAATAAAATTAAAATTTTATCGTTAAATATGACCATTTAAGTATCATAGTAAATATTTTAATTTTTTACAGTATTGATAATCGACAGATATGCTACGTGATGGTATCAAGGTACCTAATGACTGCGGCTGGTGATCTGCAACATCACGCGCTCATCGATGCTTTGCCGGCCAAGAAGTAAGTTAATCGGGTTGCTTTTTGCCGACAAATGATTAGTCCCCAGATGGTAATGGAACACCGTTTTGTTGTCTAAGAAGGAATTTTGATACCTGCTTGTTGACTGACCGTCCATTACTGCAATTGAAACACCTTGAAAACATTTTACGGTAACATAAAAGGAACGGCTCGTAGATAGGCAAGCAGATAAAGATCCTTACCAGCGTTGAATGTAAACATGCATAGGTATAAGCTGGTGTATAGACCAGTGACAAACCTTAAAATACCACTACGTGCATAAGGCTTGACTAGGACTTAGGTGTTCATGAAAACTCCAAACAAATAATTTTCTTCGTTTTAAATACACAACTTCAATGAACTGGTTCACTGCAATGAAAAAGTGGTTTGAACCGGTTACAACTGATTTAGTGATTTAGTGCGCCTTAAAAATCGCTCCACATTCACGTATATGAGAAAATTTGCATGTTATCGCATTCGTTGTAACTTTGACCCATAATATGTTCAAAGGACGAACTAACAGCGTAGAAGTACGGTTGGAAACGTTAGTAAGACGGATACTCTTCGCTGGAATAGTCTAGCTCCTTCCTTGCCTCTTCAATATGTCATATTCATAACCAATAATCACTACACTGCAAGTTTCGGGTCGATTTTCGAAATAAAAGAGCTTAAAATATGGCTTAAGACTAAGCATGTCAAATAAATTTATTTTCTTGCAATATCTAACGTCACTGTACTAGGGTCGTGCTCTGTTAATTTATAATACGCACAATACTTAAATTCTCTATAATTATTATTTTGTGAAAGATGTGAGACGGTTATTAACATTTTGCTCAAAGCTCAAAATAATAAACAATAATCTTTTAAAGTTTTTTCTTTGCACCAAAGAAAACTTAGCAGAAATATACCTGTGTTATTTCGTCAGGGTTACCACAGGATGCAGACTAGTAACATAACCAAAGTAAAAATGTATAATGTAAGTGACAAATATAATTTTATAATACGCTTACCCTTAACGCTGTTCCCGAAATTCTGTTTGAGATCTGGGAAGGCTATTTACTTCCCGCGCCCTACATTATTCATCTGTATCGTTTCGGTTGGATAGTTGTATGAAAGGGTTGATTACGTGGTAATACTCGCTAAATAGGGTTGGCAAAGTTCTTAACTTAAAGAATAGAGAAATTTCAACAAATAATTGTTTACACATGCATACATTAGCCGTTGATGTATTAGCTGGCCGTTGATGCATTAGCTGGATACACAAATCATCTGATGGTAACAACCGAGGGTACACCGTTAAGGCTAAGATTTTCCAATGCATGTATTTTCCCTCTATATGTTTTACTAATTGTATTGGAGAGTCTGATCAACCGCTTGACTTTTTTTCATTCTTTTCAGAATAAAGCTCCATTGCTTAAATTCGAGGAGAATCCGTACTTTTACTTAATACCTACCGAATTCTTATGCACTTCCAGACCGTCATGACAAGGGACTCTTCAATAGGTGTTAGTTCTTTGTCAAGGTCGACATTGTCCATAGGTGATGATGTCCACACATGATCTGCTGTACCATCGGCTTTTTCGTTTACCTTTGTCGAATGCAGAATGGAATATCATGACTCCAAGCATATTATCATTTTATCAACTTCCAATATATGAACCACTAACAACTAAGATTTGGTTGAAGAATTATTTATTTATTTTAGAAGTTTTTAAAATGGCAACCGAAGCTATTAATATCAGTTACGGGTTACGACAAATAAGAAACATAAATTTATTATAATGTGTTCCAAACAGTTGAAATTCTGCATTTTGTAGTTTCTTTTACTTACGTTTTTCATAAATATTTATCCCCATTTGATCTGATTCAGGGGATAAAATGTATCCTACATATTGATTCAAATATAATATTTCTTATTAATATGTTTAGTTTCCGCATAAAATAACAGACGATTCAATATGTATAGGATATATTATAACCTTTATATATTTATATATATGTAGATAACAAATTTAGCCACATTATATATTTGAAAAAAAAAATATTAATATTAAAATTCGTTACTGTTACATTTTTATAAATAACGTCTAGTTTGTCGGACATTACGCTCGATCCACGATGTTGTGCACTTTATTTTTCAGCCCCAAAAGTAACCAAATGCATACTATACATGTGCTGCCTACAGTACCAGTGATGTATGTAAGCGATGGATTTCTCATTTTTCGTAATACGAGGTCGAATTGCATCAGATTTACCTTACGCGAATACATGCGTGGATTTAATAGATGTTTTCTTACAATATATGCGTAAAATTAATACTAAAGATTGCCCGTAATTCGAGTGAGAGTTCCAAATATAGAATGTTGCGCTTTCGGGTTCAGCCTTAAATGTTGAGTGAAATGTGAGAACTTTTTAATTTGTTACAATACGAGACATATTGCATACTTAGCAATATTTTCACAGATAATCATATTTGGTAAAAGACAGAAAATATTATGGTTATCTGCAGATACGATATGCAGCTCACGAAAGGTTCAGCATCGCTCCAATTGTAGGGAGAAGTAAACTCTATGCGTTTTCTGTCGTCTATGTCGTTTGTGATTATAAGTGTTCTGAACAAATGTTCAGTTTCTCTAACAACTTCGATCAATTCTCTAACTGCACCACACGGAGTAATTCCAATCCATCAACATCGGTATACTAGCCATTCATCTACTTTACAGTAGGTATTATATTTTTTTGTGTAAAAAGCACGAGAAAGTTGCAAATGAGCTGACTCGTGGTAAGTGGGCCATGGAGCACCAAAAGCATCACTAATGCGTTGCCGACCAAGAAATAAGAAGAAAGAATGAAAAAAAAATACCGGCTCTCAAACTCCCAGCCGGAATAACACCAGTGGTTTGGCGGCTGACGATCTTCATGATATTTCTGGAGTTCTGGACGCTATGACATGGAACCGTTTAAGAAGTCTATCGTTCCGCCTTGTCCATCGCATAGCCACACTGGGCGTCAATGTATACCATCAAATTTGTCTGCTTAATACAAATCCGTCGAATTTAGCAAAGGTGATCAGCAAACGCAAAAGTTGCTAAATGATTGCCTTATCTAAATTCCTCCCACAAAGATACATAATTTAATAATTCGCTTTGATGTTCCAGGGTCTCCATTCAGTCCTTCTTGAGCCAATTTCCCATGCTAGTGCAGTGTCAGAAACAAGGATGTCCCCGTTATATTTTAAATTGGAAATTGCAGGTGACGTCTTCACTGGTGATGTGCATGGATGGCTGTGACCACTAGTGTCACGTGGCCCGTCCTTTCATTTGCTCGAAAAGAAGCGTAAAATTAAAGCTAGTTTATTACATTCTCACATTAAAATGTGACTTATGATATGTTAAAGAAGAATTTGTATAAACTTTAATATTTCCATCGAATATCAACTAAAAAAAGGTTGAGTTCGCATCGGACTAACATATATAAGTGTAAATACTAGGAATGACATATATACTACTATATTATAGACTATCTATATCAAATATGTCTAAGAATATTTTT
>DWPT01007011.1:0-11071 GCA_018251895.1 Agathymus mariae mariae | reverse complement strand
ATGTCCACGGGCGACGATGATCACTTACCATCAGGTGGCTCGTCTGCTCGTTTGTCGGCTGTTACCATAAAAAAAAAACATTATTTTATGTCACAATAAGTGACGGTATCCTAACAGAATATCGATCCTTGAGGAACTTCTATAGTGGTAAGTGTACCTGGAGACATCCAGAGACATCCATCTCATAGATAACTGCTGACGTATCAAATATGTACTACATGTACCGTTATCATCGGGCTAGAAAGGTATCATACCGAACTATGTAAAAAAGACGAGCTACACATGTAATCTAAATATCTATCTGGCTAACATGGGTTGTGTTTACGCAGCTCATGCCCCCGAGGGATTGGCTTCTTTCGTATACGCTGTACAAACAAAGAAACATGACATATTTATTTTACTAGTACCGTGAATGACTTGTTTTTTTAATCAAGTGTACCTGAGCTATTTTATTGTTTGTTGCCAGTTCAATATACGAGATTTCATTAAATTTAAATATTTCAATAATATTTTCACTACATTCTATGTAATATATTTTTATGATTTAATTTATAAAATTGTGGTTTATTTATTATATATTTATCTGTGAAATACAATATATAATGTCATTGCTTTTTTGGGACGACATCGCGAGTCAGACTGTGGCTGGTCCGTTACAGAGAAAAAATAATGAGCGAATGTAGAAATATTGAATGAACCAAATGTTCTGTGGTTGGACCAATGACAGTTATCGGTATACTCATAATCATTTATACTGTAATTAATATTTGTACACAAAGTGGCTCGATGCATCTCCTATTAATAATTTTTAATTTATACGTATATTTAGACGTCATACTAATAAAATGTGCTAAAAAAGATATACTAAATCAGTAAGATTCATTGCTTGGGTTAAAAAGTATCTTAAATTATGACCCATAATATAACCATAAGCTAATAATAATATGTTAAATGGTTTAACAGTGCTAAGTGGTCGGCCCGACAGACACTTTTTTTTACAGTGTTATTGTGAGTAATAATTAACATCGTAGTAGAGACATCTTAAAATCAGTAAAGCAACCAGATACTGGCTCGGTAGTATATACAATAGTACCAGTAAATATTCGCAAGTACAATATAGTTATGTAAGTTTTTAATTTACCAATTACTCGGACGTCGCCTAAGTTTGCCACGGAATTACACATCTCAATTTATTATAAAGTGTATCAGGGACGATGCGCAGTAACTTATGATTTACAATAACACCCGCGGGTGAACTTCTGCGAAGTGTAATTTATTTGGAGAATATTCAAAGGAAACGAATTATTGTGTTCAGAAAGTCGTATCCAAACTTGGATACTTTGAATCAACTGATTGTTTTAACCAAAGATTTTCTCAATTGTTTATTCACGTACTTACGTCAATTATCACACTTCTTTCACGATTCATGTTTTACAAATGGCTAGATTATGGCACTTACAAGCCATCACCACTTTAAGACGAAGCCAATCTGAGCGTAGAATTTTTACATTGAAATGCTTGTAGCAACCGTTTCTCGGTCATGTACCTAAATAATATCAGATGCTGATAGCGAATTCAGTTTGATTGTACGGCTCGAGTGTAGAATTTCGACCACCACACACTCATTTATATTTAAACATAAGTCGTATATGACTCAGACATCCAAAGTATAAAACGCTCTAGCTCCAATTAACAATACTTTTTTTTATGGTAATAGCCGACAAACGAGCAGACGAGCCATCTGATGGTAAGTGATCACCGTCGCCCATGGACTTCAGCAAGACCGATGGTATCACTGATGCGTTGTCCGCCACGAAATGAAAAGAAGGTAAAAAATAAAGTACATCTTTTATAATAAAATTGTTTTATTTCCATTTATTCAAATTATTATTACGTACTGCTGGCGCTACTGTCACACATACAAACAAATCCGAGAATAGTGTCTGTGATATGAATGTCTGCCCCGGAAGGGAATCGCAGCCGGGACCCCTCGTTCCGCACCCAGAGTCACTAACTACTACTACGTCGCTGTGTTACGGCGTCGTGTCACTTGCCAAAAATAAATTCCAATAATTTAATGTTTTAACTACTTTTCTTTTATGAGAAAAGACCCGTGCCTTGCGGTGGGCACCTAATTGTTAGAAGCCGATATCCTAAATAGCAATTTACTAGATCAATTCAACAGGCTATTTCTGCCTGTGCCAATAATTGCTAATTCCGCTCATAGCTGAGTCAATAAGCTGCTTATTGAATAGGCTGCGAAATTAAGCCGACGCGTCAATACACTGCGTAGCCGTTCATGGGACAGCCTCGTCTATTACAGTGGTCGGTGTTTGTTTGTGTAATACAATTACAGATCCATGCAACCGCTAACAACTTAAGGGTTGTGTTGAGCGTGAATATTCGAGGTGCAGTGGGGAGTTGAGTTGGATAGGTGCTCTGTACCACTACTGTGTTACTAAAGTGAAACTTATAATCGCCCATCGTTTTTGATACAGATAGAAAACCCTACAATGTGTAGAGACGCCGTGTAACGTTAACTCGGACATCACATGTTTCTTAAATACCTACAGTCAGGAAAAGTTCGGCATATTAATATAGTAAAACTTTTTGTTATTTACACAATATAAAGTAAAACTTTTTGTTACTTACACAATATATAGTAAAACTTTTTGTTACTTACACAATATAAAGTAAAACTTTTTGTTACTTACACAAAATTACAGCATTTTCAAAAGAAGACAAGTATTTTGGACATAGAATGCTAAATAAATTTTTGTCCTCTGTTGCTGAGATGAGATCATGACTTGCAATTGGGATTTAAATAGATTAATTACGGTTAAGACACCAGAACATTTAAAAGAACCGAAAACAAATACAACCTGTAATATACAATGGTCGTTAACTCAGGAGCATCGTTATATTATCCTTTAAATTAAATTGTTCAAACGCAGCGTTAGTTAGTAGATTTAACTATAAAACGGGATAAGAAATAAAAGTTACTATAATACTTTACAATATTTATGCTTTTTACAGCGAGAAGTATCTCAGAATCTGTTATTATATTTACTGATATCAAAATTATATCGTATACATTAATATAATATTAGCAGCAAAATTTCAGAGGAAATTTAAGGAAGCGCGCTGTACTAATTTATGTACAATATAATATACTATATAATATAATATACAATACTGTTTATAACATTTGTTTGCTTTAGATATTATATTTACGAATGTAACGGGCTTAATGTTTATTCTTCTGCTTCCTGAAGACAATGACAATTTCTTGACAATGTATAACGAGACATATAAATGTAACTTAAAATATAAGCCGCATATTATTTTTTATAACTAGATAGGGGAAGTGTGACTTGCAAGCGGGTCAGTAAAAACTACTTATTAGAAAAATACGTACAGAAATCAATTATAATCGGATATAATTACTATGCAATTGAATCTTTGGATCGCCTCCTCGAAACACATATTACCCGCCGCCGTTATAACTGGCCGTAAAAACTTCATCATGTGTTACATCGGCGCGTGTATTATTCCTTGCATCGTAAAATTGCACTTATCATTTATATAATGTATTATAAATAATGCAACATTAAACAGTAAAATGACGAAGTCAGCTGAGTATTCGTAGCCCGTTCGGCATGCCAAGACGTAATACGTATTGTGACATTACCTCCATCGCCATTCCAATTAGCTACACTGCAAACTACACTGGCAACGACCGTTTCCATTAGCCTAGACGCTCCGACGCAATCATACGGTCACGATAACAGAGCAAGGGTTGCTACACTATGGCGCTAGTTTCCACTACGTTTCAATATGGATTTTGAAAGTTGCCCTTTTATAATTATACGTTTGTATTTTTATATATGTGCACTATCATTCAGAACTTTTTAGGGGCTAATTCGAATTCGTTCATTCACGGCATTCGTACAAATTAGGCGATCTATTATGTAATGTAATGGATATACTAGATGTATTAAATTTCAACTCCTCCAGTTTATTCGGTAAACATCGTCTCTTTTTGAAGTCGCTTCAAAGTGGATAGTAATAGAGAGCCGAACAAACACGCGAGGGGTTTCATAAGTACCAACGAGATGTTAAAACTGAACCATTACACACATGTGCATTACCTCTAGTTCGTTAATAGTATAATATGAATACCAGTTTATGTGTTATGGGTTCAACGAATTGAAAATCCTGTGAAGTACAAGGATGATTTCCGGATGTTGTTCAGAAAATCCGCTAAGATTAAGACTGTTGAATATTCAAATTATAATACACCAGATAAATCCCACCGACATCTCACGCAGGGGTATTTACACGTACCGTACATGCATGCATAATGCTATCATAACATGGATCGCTTTAATTGAGTGTAGGCTCGTTGTGTCGGCGTGGAACTATGTAGCTCTACTCGTACCACGGCCTAATGAACGTACGGACGATTAATAGAAACTTGTAGATAGGTTAGTTGTTGAAAGCGTGGTGCAACGCGTACCACCCTGTGTACAGCATCGGAGAAAACTATAGAAGGTATGCGCATTAGAAAATTATATTCCATTGATGGTATATTAATAAATTTTATTGTAGCGTGTATTTTGTTAACGCTCAGTCCCGGATTTGAATCTCGCTCGGGACAGACATTTATGACATAGGTAATTGTTTGGTCTCCGGAGGTGGGTATTCGTGATGCTATATTTGTGTGCTTCCACACCATCCCCATCATAGAAAATCCTACTACGGGTTGTGGGTATAAGAGTATATATTATTTATAATTTCTTTCGAGCTATCTATTTATTAGCCTTCTACAATCCACTGCTGGACAGAGGCTTCCCCTAGTTGGCACCTCTCCGACCGATTTCTTCCGGACATCACTCCAGCTGGTTGGGGGGCGGCTTGTACTCCTTTTATTAAGGCGTGTACGCCTTTTTTGTAACTGTTGAAAGGTTTCGGCTTATTTTTAGACATCAAAAGCTATGCGAGCCTGGCTGCATACGATGTATTAGGCTATGTCAAATGTCAAAGAGACGATGGATTGTTTTATGCTGGATTTATTACTGTTACATTTTGTCTATTTAGGACAAAAGCATGATCAGAGTATGTATGTATGTATCTTCGGTTGCGAAGCGATGCTTCGAGGATTTTTCGTTTCGGTACAAAACACGTGTGGTTGCTTGTATTTATATTTATGTCTACTGTTATTTAATGTCTAAATATACATCGTACCAACCCACATCGTGCCGGTGGATCCTGTATCTTATGTCGTGGTAGCAGAATACATTAATACTAACTTAACAAAAATATTTGCCTTTATTGTTGTTTGTTTGTATGTTTCAATCCACAACAGCAACAAAATTCCTAGCGTAACCTAGTCAGTGTGTAGGTAAAAGATAAATCTTGACAGAAGCCGATTGAAAATGACGTATAAATGTATATTTATACAGCGGATATTTTATGCCACATGTAAAATGTTATAACAATAGCCTGCAGTAGCTAAACAAATTGCAGCCGGGTATGAACCAGACACCGCATAGCTTTTAGCGTAATGACGACGCTCAACTAAAACCTAAATAATACGGACGTGTGCACCTATCTCAACGATATATGTTGTGGGAACTTAAATAATCTCTAATGAGGCTGAATTCGTATAAAATTGAATGCAGTCAGACTCTTTTACCGATATAAAAGCTAAAACAAACTTTTTGTATGTTAGTCTGTTAGAAACGGTACCATGCGAACGCCATGATACAGATCACGAGCAAGTTTAACTTAATAAATATGTGATCCACAAGCGACCCGCCGCGGCTTCACTTTAATTTCAATTTCACTTTATTTTCAACATTTCTATACTCAAAATTAAAATAATATGATTGTCTGTTTAATATTACAATAAACTTTTAATATAAATTATAAATAGGATTCTAGAAATCTATATGTCACTATAGGTACGTCACTATTATTCATATTCCTCGTATTATTATTGACAACTCCCTCAAAGTGACGCGATATCTATACGGTGTTTGCTGTTCCTAACATCGAAGGCGATGGGCCACAGTTAATTCTTATGAAGAAGTAGAAGTGAAGTTTTTGAAGAAGAAGTGGCATAAAACTGCCATGGAAAATATTTTCTACTCATTGTTAGTACAAAGCCAACTTTAGCCTACTTATTAATGCGATTAATTAATTGTTCCATATGCGTACCTGCATAATTTTTATCAGTTGGTTTTTTATTTCGTCGCCTATCTATCCTTTTAACAAAATCACGGTTTTTTTTAGCGCGAATAGACGGTAGTGCTTATAGAAGTCTACATCGTCTCTGTGGCCAGGGGTGGATTACTCGGTCTTAATACCTTTGGTCTTCTCATTAATATATATATATATCGCAACAATTTCATCATCAGATGAACTCTTTGACATGTCAAAGTATCTTGTTATATTTAAATTCATAATTAATGAATCAGAAAATGTGTATAGTAATAATATGTTTCACTCAGTTTCACTAAAATCATAATGACGCCAACAAGCCGGCAACAGTTGTAGAGCGAGAGTTAACTAGCCGCCATCTTGGTTATCTTCTATAGGAGCTCTGGTTAAATGTTTCAATAAATAGTTACTTATTTAACCACAGGTTGCATTAACTATGGATGAAAAAATTAAGATTACAAAATTTTATCATTGGCTGTTATTTTTAATCATTTTAAGCTTTTAAGCTTTAACTACAAATCAAAAAACACTAATGTGAACATCAAAATCACGTCCAACCACACCAGTAGTTTAAATAATCATCCAGGTTATAGTGGCATTCCGTTTTTCACCGGCTACACTGGGTACACATAGCCTTATTATGCTATAGTCAATTTAGCCTCATTCCCAGTGTTAAAACTGTGAATAGCATTCTTAATATAAATTTAAGAATATTTTTTGATATATTAAAAGGGAATGTAAAGGCTATTACATCATAAGATTCAAATTACTCTGAAGGTTTGGGTAGGTTTTGTGATGTACATTATGGCCTCAATTGCTCTTTGGCAGTTATTCAAACTATTGCCACTCACGTTTCTACGTCGCACCACGAATTAAATAAAATGAAAAAATGATTGAAATCAAAGAAGAAATTTTACCAACGGAAGCTCTATTCGTCGAAAGCTATTACTTGATTTTCTCTTCATGCCATCTGCCGTTAGTTACCGACACCGACGGCTTAAGCTCTCATTAGGATAAGCATTCATTATTTGTATCATTAGCGGTCAACCGACTCCCGGACTCACCGGACCGCTCTATTGCATTTGACATAAAACGTCGGGTACCGATCACTGGTTACATGATCACTGTTATTCATATATATTTTGCTCAGAATATTATTCTTTTGTTGCGTCATAATAAAGTTATAATAGGAGTATGAAACTTTTTAAGACTATGGCACCTAATTAATTTTATGACGCTAAGAATAAGTTTCGTACTTCTGAGCTTTAATTCAGACAGTTGAAAGCTCAAAGGAGTGCTAGGCCCAACACGACATATGCATTAGAGAGTGAGAGAGAATTCGTGTACCTCGTTTAGGTATATAACTTTTAGAAAATTTTACGTTTGTAACATTTAATAAAGGTACTATTGTTTCACCGATTACTGAATTATTATTTAGGAAAGAACCCTTAAGAAGACCTTTAAACCGTTTTTAACAGTTAACGCTAGTTACCTCTCAAAGGTTGCAACCAAAACTCATTCTAATATATTAAAGATTTAAGAAGGAGAGGGATAGAGCCAGACAGACAAATAACTTTATCACGGTAAGTGTGATACAGAATCCAGCGGTCTTTAAATAAGAAAGGCTGACGCCATTGCTTGATAAGTGAAGGTGAGAATAGTAATAATAAGATATAGAGATCAAAGATTTTCAGTGTTCTTTACACCATAGAACCTGCTCAACAATTGATCTGTTGACTTTGAGAAGGTGCCGCTTACGAGCACCACGGTTATTTACTCGACAAACGTAGTTACTGTGAGGAACGAGTTACAATGATTTCCTTGTGTACGTTTGAGAATATAAAGCACTTTTCTCTTTATCTTTCATAGCGGGAATCTAATAAGGGAAGTACAGCGGAAAAGTTTCTGAACATTTTGCAGGCAGGTGCCGCTCGTGTTCGCCGAGAATACGGACCGATACGAAGCGAGAATTTAATTTTGTATATAAACTTATATCAGCGTTTTGTGAAGTAGAAAAGTGAATATGACTTAGTTTTTCTAAAATTGTATGTAAATTTAAGTTATATGGTTCAGTAGCTATAAAGATCATATATTCATGCAATTCAATAGCTATAAAAATTTTGTCAAACTGAACGGTTGACTCCGAATGAAATCTATGGGTCAGCTGCTGTTAAAACATTGCACCTACATTGCTAGGTTCAGGTCAGGTAGGTGCTACATGCACACACATATGCATACAACTAAAGTATCTAGAGATCAGGCTCGTTTTTGGGAATCACTGTAAATGAGGTTTCTTAAATAGTTCTTTTAACTATGGATTCTTCTTAACAAATTTCATATTGTAAAACAATTTATTGAACATTTAGTGAAATTTGGTTTAAAGATAAAAAAAATACTTGCTGGTTTGACAACAAGTCAGTAAGTACCATTTCTCACGTCACTTGAGCCAAAAAGAAGTCATGTCGTCAGGGTCATAAAAATTGTGGAATTGATTCGTGGCAATGAACTGTACTGTACTATGGAATCACTCTAGCCACTACGCAGAATGTTAAAAGTCGATAATATTGTTAAATACAAATTAGTGCTCGACGGAAAGCAGAAAGGACAGCAATGACGATGTACACTTCTCAGTATACAGGGATGTTAACAAGCAATCAAATTATTAGAAATCGTTTGTGGGAAGTTAATCTACGTTTCATCATTACTTCTGTTTACACGGTACTGTAAGTCCGCTGGATGCTAAAAACGTTTAAACTCAAGCCATGAAGACCAATGATATTGTTATAGAAACGTCAGATAACAGAGGTAATCTTAACAAATAAATGTACATTGAAATGACCGTGTCAAATGTTATCATTCCCTCGCGACTTAACTGAACGGTTTCACACACTGTGACAGACGTTACAAATTTAACTTTCGGCACAGTTTGCTGCAAAAAAGAGCTCTGTCAAGAATGGACGCCGCACATACACAAGAAAATAATTTTCACCTGTTATATTGAATATGGAGGGCCGTTCTGCAATGTGAATTGGATGAGCGTGGTGAATCGACGCGAATGTGTTATTTGATAGTCAATTGCTTTAACAGTAGAAATACGTACAACTTTTTTTATGTTACATAGTAAAAATTATAAATTAACTGATGGAAAACATCTCATAATTAGAACATCTTAGAACAGCTCACTTCCTCGGTAAAAACATTTTATTTAATTTGTTTACATAATTTTTTTTATTTCACTGTAATACGATAGTCAAATTATTTTTAAAACACCGTAGTTCTTAACATTTTTGATGTGTGTCTATATCTACAATGAAAACCTTAAACACTTCTTGGAATTGGGTGGAATACAGGTTTTGACAAGTACTTTTCACTTGTTGCTGCCTCGCTGTGTGATATATAGCCATAAGTCTGTGAGGGCTACTTAATGTTAGGGCAATATTTTACCTTAAGCCTTAAGAAAACTTATGAAACATAGGGCGAGATTCGCGTACAACAACGGTTCTCGTACAGCCTATCAACAGAGTTGGTTTTCGTATTTATAAGAGTAGGCACTTACTGTTGAGTAGGTATTTTGCATCTTCATGTTTTTCACAGCATTCGGTTCTTATGTCACTGTAATAAATAAATAATAAATTATGAAATGTTTTCTAACTAAAAAAAAAGGAAGTTAGAAAATTTTCCGTGACTCGAGATTTTTCTTCTCATTAAGTACTTTCAGAGTAAACGGCGTCGCAAACCTGCTTAATTCAATTTTCATTTTGAAGAGCTTTAAGTATCCTAGTTTTCAATTTCACTGTAAAAAGTGTATTCGTGTTAATGACTGGTCAAGGAATACTTTGTTGGTTCAAATTTGATTGAGGCTGATCGACACTAGGTAATTAAGTGAAATTATAACTTTTTATTGCTTATTATAAGTCACTGCTTGACTACACTCCCATCGAATGGGCGACGGGTGAGTAGGGCAATGTGCGCGCATCACGTAAATACATACATTAATAATTATTCATATTTTCTGAAATTCTTCTTTCATAAAACTCAGTAGAGTTATTCCTTATCTACGAAAAAAATACGTCCCCGCATTTTATGGATTACAAGCAACCCGCTCTTGCTTAGCTTCAGAAAGCCTACGACTCACGTTTAGAAATGGCACCCGCATAATTTGAGGGATTTTAAGTTCTATGAATTAAAATAACGACAAACGAGGCGAGTGAGGTCTCGGCCAGGGAACGAGAAGAAGGTATCTGGCCAGGCAGGTTCCACGGAAAGATAATAATACCATTAATAATATTAATGGCTTAATAATAATGTTGATAATATAAATCTTCGCGAAACCTTACCACGAAGCAGGCTAGCTTCTGTCGCCTCTCATGACACCCTGTTCTGTCAGCATGGGATTGGGGGGAATATTCTGAGCCGCCTCAATACTGCCTTTTATTTTCTATTCCGCAAAAACATATTGCAGGATTAAATGTATCTTAGATTACCTATAACGTATAATATAGCAAACTAATATGAAAAGAATTACGCATATTCAAGATTGTTAAATTTTACGATGATAATATAAATTAGCTCAAAGGTTTGCCTGTGTGTGTTGTTGACAAATATTTTTGTGAATCACACTAATGATTATATCTTGTAGGTGCGGAACATATTTTTTCTCTAAAGAAGGTTTTGTACTATTGAAAGATAATTTTTCATCTTCCGTTCAGTGAAGTGTTAACAGCGTTATTTTATCCTGCCCACTTCCGTGTAATTAAGCATTGACTTAAGGTGTTAAATTGCCATATGAATGAACGATCTTGGACCCAAGCGTCTTTACCGGTAAGGATAAGAATATCTAGTGTTG
>DWPT01007010.1:0-11071 GCA_018251895.1 Agathymus mariae mariae | reverse complement strand
TGCTACCTGCAATACATTAGTGAAAACCAGAACGAAATCGGATAAGCCGTTTCTGAGATTAGCGAGAACAAACGCACAGAGTCGGATGCCATACAAACTCTGAAATCCAACTGTAGAACATGATGAAGTTTAAAAATGTTTTTGTAATTTCAATCTGGCAAAATTTTGTACTACGTGATATATAATGGTATTTTAACGATACCGCAACATTCATTTTTCTTGACTTATCGTTAAAAAGACATACATGCGGCATTTTGGATGTATTGGGGCGGTCTAGAATATTCCCCCCAATCCCATGCTGGTAGAACAGGGTGTCGCAGAAGCCAACCTGCTTGGTGGTAGGGCTTTGCGTAAAGATATATTATTAATATTTTTTTAAGTCGTGAATATTATTATTGGTATTATTATCTTTTCGTGAAGCCTGCCTGGCCAGCTACCACCCTCCTGCTTGAGTCTGCCGCCAAACGACTAGTCGTGTTCCGGCTGGGAGCTTGAGAGCCAGTTCCTTCTTTTTATATATATATATATAAATGTAACTATCTCAAAAATATTTTATTTGCGCTCAAATAATTCAAGAAGAGAAAGTATGGAATATATTAGAGTAATGAGGTCTTCGACATAGATGTCACAAGACAAGGAATCGGTTACCTCGATGCGGCGTTGGCACATCAACATTGCAACCAAACCTATTAAAATTGTTTCACGGTGTAAATTTGTAGATGGTATGCTGACATATCACTACCGTGTATAACACCTTACTATTACTCTATAAAAGCTTACCGCTGTTACCGGGTACCAGCGGATTTTACAACGTCCAATAGCTCGACAGCTCGCGTCAAGTAAGTTTTTTTGTGCCGGCAAGTTTAAAAACTTTCTTCCGAACTAAATGTACAGTCGAACATACTTGTGAATTAAAACTGCAATTTTAGTAAATAGCAATGTAAAGGAAAACTGAAAATGATGTGAATAAGTTGTCTTTCTACAGTTATCTTAAATGTACTCGTGAGTACGTAGCTTACATACGTGGCTTTTTGGTAAATATTACTGTTAACAACACCGATACACTCGGCGACATTGCTCGTCCTTGACTTGGCAACTGATACTTTTAATGAGCTGCAGGACATGTCACCTCCATTCATTTGGTACGAGAAATATCACAAGCTAATTCATGTCTATAACTGGTCATGTACACTTCGTTACGTGGTTACAATAACAAACATTAAATATGTTTATTTCTAAATCTATGAAAATATAATTAAATCTATGAAAATATAATTATTATTGGAGATGGACAATCTAGTTGACATCACGATCATACAACTTCGCGGACATTGAATTGGTAATTATAGATGAGTGACATTTTCACAATAATTTACTGTCAGCGATAATCATAAACGAAATGTATAACAGTTCCTAGCAGAGAGGCGCTAGTCTCCAACACTGTTGAAAAACCAGACCAACCTGCCAAAGAGCCTGCTTCTTCGTTAGGTTCCTGTATACGAGTAGCACAAGATACCGAGTGAGTCATAGTGACGATGCTTCTTGGCAACTCGATTCATGTCTGTCTTCGATATACAAATATTAATCTTATGAAAATAACCGATAAAGAAGCAGACATTATTACGTGATGTAAATGTAATCATCAATCATGAAATCATTAAAACCAAAAGACGGAAAGGTCACGTAGATCCCACTCCATTACTCCACCTGACACGCTCACACAGCTTCTTTTGTTTCCCAGGCCCATATCTCTATAATCAATTAAACGCGAAACTTAAAATCCATCCAATAACTATCAATAACTGCAAGCACGCTTTTACTAAATACATAAAAACCCTTATGTACCAGCAAACTGAAGACTTATTACATACCCAAAAATGAAAATATTTAAATCATAAGTCTTTCAACAAGCAAGCTCGATCTTCCTCCTCGCGTTGTTCTACATATCTATCATGCTTTTATTCTGGTTCTCTACTAACTAAGCCTAATCTCATTTATCACACACAATCTCATTCTTATACACACAAATACACACACTTACGAACACGTACACTCACATACACCATCTCCAATACTTTTACAGTACATAATATTTTAGTTATTACTACGCATATATTTCATTATATTTTAGCAGGATACAAACATTCTCACGATTAGTGTACCATCAATCTTTCCGGTTTAATTAATTTCATGATGTAGTCGACAACGAGTAGTCCTGCAACTATTGTTAGTTGGTATTGCCGTCCCACACGGACCAACGGTAGCACCAAACGCGTGCATTGTTTATGTCGCCGCGTGTTTGTTGAATATTCCTTGTTTAATAGTAATTCGTAAAGAAATTAGCTGTGTCAACCGTACCATTTTTTTCAGATTCCAATGAAAAATATAAATCTTGTTAATAAGATGCCGGGAAAAGGTTCAATGCGTTTAACAAATCGAAATGTACTGTGGCGTGTTGACAGAAGCGCGAAAATTGTGTAAACAAATTTAACAGCCGAGTGAGCAGGCGTCTGCGAGGATGAAGCAAAGATTCCCAGATATGAAGAGCATACAGTCGGGCCTCGACTTCCGGCGCTCGCTAGGGTGACGGCGCACTCGGGCGAACAATTGTACTGGGAAACATTTTACATCGAAAACGATTACTTATTAGATGTATTAGTATTACACTAAACGTGTTTACGTGTCAGGAACTCTAGTTTTCAGCGGGCAAATATAATTATTTTTCGCTAATTACGCACCAGTACGCCCCTGGTGTTACAATATCTCATGGAAAGTTGTGGCCACTTCGATTTGAGTGGCTCACCTGCACGTTGCTGGTGACCATGTCAGGGCCTTGTGAAAGTGTGACATATCATTCATCATGCAACGAAGCATGTTCGCTGCAGGCTTGTGAATTTAATAAAAATATTCTGTTAACTTTTCGCTTTGAGTACATGATAAAATTTATTGTAAGCAGTTTCACAAAATTGCCGGCGAAGCAGTGTGATCGTTTTTCCGCGCAGACAATTAGTCTTCGAGATTATGTAAAGCGACAATTGCTCCCAGTGAAAATTCAAAATGTCTTTATTTACATCTGTGAGTAGACAACGGTGGCAACACTGGGTTCAAAATCGTCGGCGCGGTTTGATTGAGCATCAGTAAAATTGAATGTTTTAGTGGTAAACTTAGTGGTACGAGTGCATGCCACGTTACAAGAAGTAGCAGTGATCTTTTAAAGTCTTAATTGCTGCGAGTTATCGGGCGTCGCCGGTCAAATGATTCGTTCCGGGCAGGCTTCATACGACGCCCTCATCTCATTACCGAATAATGTAGTACAAACAATAAATTACGTGCATAGGTACATATAGAATACCTAAAGAATTAAATGATTTCAATTTGTATTTGCGACCAGAAAATTTTGCAAATAACACGAAGAAAATTAGCTGAAACTATCACATTTACAATTTAGATTTGATCTGATAAAGAACCAATAGGGTTGCCACCCGCGGAGTGATTGGGGTTGGAGTGTTTAATTATTTTATAATGTATGTCGACAAATATTGTATATAATAATACCTTAAAGTTCCCAAGACCTTTCTTCAAACACACTGTACACATTACGACCGTGTGTTCTGCGGCCTTACAATATTAAAAGCAATATGAGGTTGATAAATAACAAAATTATACTTAATTTGAAAGCACTTGGTGTCGCCTACCCGATCTAGCGACTTTTCTGGGGCTCGGTCGTGGTTTTTACAATAAGGTATCGAAATTAATAAAGTGTCCGTGGCAGCCTGGTATTTAAACTGCTTCAACATTTCATCGAAAACTAAAGTAAAATCGTAAATCGTGAAATATCTTTATCGTTTTTCACTTGCCATGTTTGAGCTTTATAAATTACTTTCAGCAGATTATAGTTTATATAATGATACTTTTAATATATTATATACCAATATGCTGTCAATGACAGCATGATGTTGTATTATATGTTTATGTATAGGCGGGATGTAGCGATAATACATCTACTGTTACAATAAATAATTTGAATTTGAAGAGCCAGTTAACGAATAGATTTAACTTTTCCGCCTGGGCTGGCAACAGCAGCGCGTTTGTACCTTTCCGGGTCCAGCATTTGTGGATGTTCATGGTAGGCAGGGATCACATCCATAGCGGAGTTAACAACCTCGTTTAACGACTGTTACCATGTAAAATGGAACGCTCGAGGCATGACATATAATTTTTCAATCCCGTGTGTGGTTAAATTTGACACTCTATTTAACCCTATAAACAAACAAATAATATTATTGTACATAAGTTTTACAATAGTCACAAACTGGTAATGTAATGCAAAATCCCAAGGCAAATCTCGGCGGTTCCTTGGCGCTTGCTGCGCTATCTTGTATAAGTGGCAGGCCTTCGGAGCGGTAGTTGTACGACGCCTCAATATCCGTTAAAACCTTAATTTATTCGTGTGCCTAGCGCAATTTACAGCGTTTCGATATTCGCTCTTTTTAATTTCGAATAATTTATGTGTTGTTGAAATTTCATAACGAGTCCCATAGTCTATGTGTGTGTGTGTGTATGTGTCTGTGTGTGTGTTTATCTATCTCTGTGTGCGTACGTCCGTGCGGTCAGCGTGCGTGTATGTATGCGGTATTATAGATTTTATTACTAGTAAATAGATTAAATACGGCTGATACTGTGTCAGTCTATTGACACTGATCAATATAATCAGTTGATCAATCTCAGTAGCTACTCACGAGGTTTATGAACTTATATATTGTAGCAATAGAGCGAAAACTTGGACAGTGCAGTTTCTACCTTCACGGAGTGGATCACCGACTCGTTACTGAAACATATAAAAAAAAGTCGATTAATATTAATATGTTGCGCGACACATCGACACATCGATTCAATAAACGCCAGAGGGTCGGTCTCGAAGTCTCGCAATCTATTATCAGCGTGTTATTACAGCGTCCATATTTAATAATTTTTTGCCGAGTGAATGAATTTCATCGTCCCGCGCGATTCCGCCATTTTCGGCTCCATTTGCGCCTGCAGCCATAAATGGGCTTTTTTAATAATTCTCGAAAGATTACACGCGGGATTTGTCAACGCAAAATAGGCGGGATTCTGGGATTGGATGGATATTGAGAGCGTCCGTGTACTCCATCAGACGCGCTTCGGCGTTACCGAATATGAATATTGCGAGCCACATTTTAAAGTCTCCTGCGGAGCTGAGTTCTGTCGTAAAAGGAAGTTATGCGTAAATTATAAATTAATAGCTCATGGCTGTTCTGTATTGTCACGTCCACTCGTCACAGGGGTAAGTAATGGGTGGATAATTTAAACAATAATCTCAGTATAGCCGTGGTCGCACGTCCACTCCCCACCTCCGAATGACAGCATCTGACGTCCGTCACTGGTGACAGCTTGCGCTCGCGTCTCTTTATTATGACATAACACCACATGTATGTTGTTTCAAATATTGTAATTAAATTTAAACGTCTAACCAAAGCTTTCATATTTGCAATTAAATCCCTGTCGGTATCGACGATTCGGAACAGCAGTTCCTCCACCCAGGAGGCTCACTATGGCTGTTACCACAGACACAGGTGTGTTGCTATTCTTGACGATTGAGATGATTTAAAGCCCCTCATTGACGATGTTCGATCTCAACATATTTTAAATTGAACCACAATGTTGCTTAAAGCAGCTCGCAGCTTTACCACTGGACGAGCAATGCTGTAATGCAGCATACACAGAAATTTCGTTTTTCAAAATATATATATATATATATATAATATCATATGTAAGGTAAGTGTAAAAATTTGATTTGTTATACGAGCAAAACTTATAGAGGATTACTTTTGACAGATTATGATACATTTGGAATTCAACTTAAAGAATAGTTCAATTTTCGGATAACCGTTGGCCTTCTCGGCGCAATAAGCTGTAAGGTGAGGCGATCAGCTCACCTTAATCCGAGTGGGCCGATACGCGAGGTCGGTGAATTAACTTATGACCAATGCTCGGCTTACTTCGCACCTACGTGCAGTTGTAATTTTTGTTTGTATTACTTATACTTGACTTTAGTACAGTATCCGTAAATAATAGTATATTGACTTATCCTGAACACGGCGAATATAAATATTCATGTATAAGATGAATAATTATAGTTTGTAAGTAATATTGTCACATTGGTAACATTCATATTATATGAATGAACTCAGAAAACACACTTCGATAATGATGTAATGAAAACGACAGTGGGAGCGGAACCATCACAAATGATGTCATATCAAGCTCTAGTTGTCAGTGTTAGTGAAGAAAAAAAAATTACTTTATTTTCCCTAAATTGGGAAAGTGAAAAATACAAAAAGTTTACAATATAAAAAGAAAACAAAAAATGTTTCGAACAGTAAAATACGGCATTATCAGTCGGTGTTATCAGTCGATTGAAACCCATAAACAAACACGCGTCGAGTGTTGCGTCAAGTTATGCGACCGGTATAACTTTCACTGAGTCTGGATGAATGAAGCGTTCATCGTAATACCTAAACCCTGGAGTAACAATATTAATGTTTCCGGGCCTGTGCTGGTATTTTGCAGTGCAACTTATTGCAATCAATCCATACAAGTATCGCCGATGTGTATTGTCAATTAATAATTGACCATTAAATAATCGCGACAGTTGTACTATTATATTCCACTGCTGTTTCACGACAACGCTTGACCACTCATTACACAATAGTCGGCGTCAAATAAGAAGAGCGGCCACTGGAAAAGTTCCGTCACTCATTAAATTTTTCAGACGTTATTCCGACACATTTCCATTTATAAGTTCCTGTTGTGAAATAAATCTATCGATGACTCGAGAGGAAACAAACCACTTTCAAAGAATTTATTCGTATAAAATGGTTTACATAAATAAATATAGGCAATTTCTTAGGTAAGGGTGTAAAAAACCAAGATATCCG
This sequence comes from Agathymus mariae mariae, assembly GCA_018251895.1. Classification (NCBI taxonomy): domain Eukaryota; kingdom Metazoa; phylum Arthropoda; class Insecta; order Lepidoptera; family Hesperiidae; genus Agathymus; species Agathymus mariae. Next base: position 4,112 of record DWPT01007010.1, on the reverse strand, counting down.
TGTACAAGGAACAAAACTGCAAGTGGTAACCAGGACGTTGTGGAACGAATTTGGCCTTCAACACAACAAACACACTGAGCTAAATACCCGTCACGAGCTGCACGTCTCATTACGCTATTTATTGTGTTGTGCCACGACTGAACGCCGAAGTCTTTGTTAATTAACAACGAGGGATGTGAGTAGCGCTCGCTGAGGGAGCGGGAGCAAACAATACGGGCAACAATACGGGCAACAGATGACATATAAGCGCTATGTGTGTCTTTAAAAATGCATCCGCGTGAATGAGTGTCAAGTTTGTTATATGAAATTGTGCTCAACGAAACCTACGTCTATAAGTGTTAATGATAACATTACTGTGGTATATTCAGAAGATGGATGATCTAACGTATAGTCAATGCTTGACATTAATAGTACCTGACGGTAAGTAACGACGTAGCCTTCGTTAGTAAAGTAGTGTAGCAGTGTGGTGAATTTTTTTTAACTAGTTTCTTGATTACTTGTTGGCCGCCGCTGGCCTTTTGACGTAGAGGTACGATTGCGACGATGATGTTATTATTACGAAGCTCTTTTCTGCTATAAAAAATAATAAACACCTAGATATATTTACACGTTAGTTTCACAAAATTTAAAGACGAGACACGAGTTGAAACTGGCACAATTCGTCTCATCCCCATAGTTAAAGTTTCGCACTTGCAGAATTATGTTTTAAGTCTGTCTGAGAACACGCTGAAATTAACAAACAGAACGCATTCCTCGAAGGAGCGCCGCTGCGTCGTCTACCTCGGGTGGAGAGTGAACGGCGTTCACATGTGTCATATGTGTTGAGATTTGCAACAGCTTTTACGAATTAAATAGACGCGAGGTATTTCAAAACTTCCGGAAATTATCGCTTCGTGGCTGACAGTAATAATATTTATTCAAAGTTAGTTTTCACAAACACTTTTTGAACGTCAAACTTCGCCATCGCTTCAACGAATTCTTACCATGAATGGTAATATACCATGAAAAAGAAGCGGCGAGAAACTCCCGAGGATTTTTTTTCCTCCTCACAGTTACAGAACACACCTTTGACTACATATTAAACTCATATTCAAGCTATCTTACCTTTAAAGTCATCATTAAGTTTATAATAACCTTTTCGCATAATAATGCTTTTGATGCGACTTTTTAATTTACAATATGATATTTCTGTCAGTTGTAATGGAATCTTATAACAAATATTTACACATCTACCCATGAAAGAGCCACAGACTTGTTAATGGTAGCAGTGGCCGACGAACCATTTCTTGAATGTAAAGTATGTAGTTTTTACGACAGTTTTGTTGAGCAGCATAATATTATATACAGGTGGGAGGATTAAAATAGCCCCCCACACTGTAGATGGGTTTATAGTTTACCATGCTGGCACGAAGAGCGCGAGCGTGCTGCTTGCTGCCTGATGCTAAGTGATAACTCTTAACTTTCTAGAACGAACCTCGTCTTTTACCGTGAAGTCTCTTTAATACGTACTCGTATGTATCGGTCCTACCCTGAACCATAAAATAATTTGATATGTCTGTGCTGATGTCCTGGTCACGTGAATTTGAGCTAAAATTGAGTAAAGAAGAAAGAAAATGTCTTGTTCATCGTCCATAATCATGTTGCACTCGGCTCTCCCCGTAGGTTTAATGTTTCTATCTGATGTGAGCGGTTAACATATATGATTGATAATATTGGGGTGAGTTCTTAAATTTCATCACAAGTTTTTCCGAAGCAAGTGATAATTAGTTTCTAATACGCACATAAGTTTGATAAATTAAATGTTTATGCAGAATTCTGTGTGTGTGTGTGAAGTGGAAGACTGAGTTTGGTATTGTTACGAAAAAAAATTTATTTTTTGTTTTTGCTTGTGTTGTATTTAAACTCGGTGCTGCATGTTATGTTAGCGTTTTAAAATTATATTATGTAACATGCTTGACTATTTAGTATTCACAAGAACTATGGCTTAGCAGTGCAATCCTAACCATCTAGTCTAAACAATTGCAAGCAACGGATTAAATAATTCCTAAGTAAATGTTGACAGCGCACATAAATCATCGTTCGGTAAGATATTCAAACTGATCGGCTGCGAGTGAGGGTTGCTACTGAACTTCCAGTATTTCACAGGTTTTTGGACACTTTAAAGAAACAACGTTGCGTTTTGGAATTGAACATTATGTGGTGATAATTAACCCTCGAGGTGTCTTCTGTCGGCGTAAAAGATCCGATCTTGTTTATGATAAAGAGCAGGCGTGAGCTATGTTGGTGACTTTGGAACGTTCCAAACTTGGTTTGATCTCCAATCTCATCAGCGCACACTGCGCTTATTATATTATTGATATGCGATGAATATATTAATGACAAGGACGCCTGAAAATAGAGTCGAATATGTTGTTTTAAAAGCGGTGTTTACTCCACGATGTTAAAGCACCTCTCCGAAACGGTAGTAGAAGCAAAAAATGACGTGCACGAGTGTATTTACAGAATACCCAAATGATTTTCATTTTTAGAGAGGTACCTACTTGTCTTGTTAAATACTTTAAAACAATGTAATCTATTGACATTTGGCAATGTGGTTTAAGACTTATAGCACAATAACTTAATAATAATAATAATAAAATATTAAACGTTTACGCACTCACACCCCAGGATCCCCTGTGTTGCGGGTGGCATGGAGGTTCACATACACCAACGTACCTAGAACAAACATTTATCTGTCACATAAATGTCTTCCCCGGCCGGGAATCGAACCCGGGACCCCTCGCTCGGCAAGCAGGGTCACTACCAACTGGGCTACGGGGTCGTCAATATAATATAATTCACTGTTTATGACGTGAAAAGAATGTTTAAAATACAGATTTTTTAGTTTTCCATGAATAAGCTACGTTTGCTACCTCTAGTAAATTTCCTAATATTTACAATTCGATTTGCGTTACAAATTGTTGGGCAAATTTTCCTTTGAGATTTCGTATACCGTATCCGTGCAGATACGTTAAGTTAGACTTCGTAAATTCAACTGTTTAATCACACTAAAACACTCGACGGGATTACGATATAAGACGGCGCCTAACAAAGAGAGGCGGCCCGCCGGCACTCCGCCACTCCACCACTCCGCCCGATTATAGCTCAGGGCTCCGCTGTGCCGGGTTTAAGTAAATTCATTTAAATTACTTATAACACGGCCGTGATGGCGGACTGGTTTTAAAAGTAAGTCTTCTGCACGAGGTTCAGTTTCGTAACATCGAAGTGTTAGAAATATGCGCTGAGCGTCAAAGTAATACCGGCCCACTGTAAGACAAGGGTGACTTCTAGCAATTATTGTTATCGTTATCTGTAGCGTAACTTAGAAATGACAATTGTACTTTTTAGAATCAGACAAGAATGTGTAAGTTCGTATGATAGTGAAAGACTTATGTACTTAGGTATGTATAGCGTCCTCGTACTGCGTTGCTAAGGACCGATCTTGTACAGTTGGCACAAGTTCCCCTGCTTCATATATATGATGTGGGTAACATCAGAAATAGCATGTGCGTACGTTTAATTATCTCTGTTAGTATACAATCGATGATTTATGTTATCCTAATTAATTGTAGAACTATGAGAGAAAGCTCATACTTTCATAAGTATGAGCTTTCTCATGATCCCACTTTCAGCAGCTTCCTTTATACTTTGTTGCCATTATAAATTATTATGAGTACTTACCATTGGGCTGCAAATGAGACATGCAGGTCCTTGTTGTGACTCTGCCTGCCGAACGAAGGGTAGACATTTATGTGAGAGATAAATGTTAGTTCTTCGGTCATGGGTGTTTGGGATTATATTCATGTAAGTCCATGTCACCCGCAACATAGTCCTAGTGCGGGGATGTGCACGAACGTTTATTTCTCCAAGTAAAAGAATGTACGAGTATGTAGGTACATACTAGGTAGGTAAAGGTAGGTAGATACCTTTAGCAGCGAATGATCATCCAGTATCACATTGTTGATTTCAAACACTACAACGCAAGTTCCCAACATCGATTTATAAATTATTACTTGTTATTTAAAATTAAATATTAATATGAAGAGGGAACATCTGCAAATGTGAGAGCCCTG
>DWPT01007009.1:0-11072 GCA_018251895.1 Agathymus mariae mariae | reverse complement strand
CCTAGGGGTCGATATAGACCACTTTGGGAATCACTGGTCTAACCTACGGTGCGGTGTTGCATAAGTCGATCTCAGTTCGCCTAAAGTATATATTAGATTATGTATTTATTATAGAACTAGTAACGCGCCTTCTATTCGTTTTGGAAAGTTTGACGGGAACAGATGAAATAATCCCATTTCTCGGGGTGAAAAGTGTTCTAAATTATGGGTCATATATACCAAGAATCAATAAACCAAGTTCCAAATATACCAAGGATCATCGAAATCTATTCAGAGCTGCTAGTGTCATACGTGTACAGACAGACAGACAGACAGACACAAAAAATCCTAAAAAATACATTTAGGCCTCTATATTCACAAAGTCTACTTGTGTTAAAATTATTTGATGATACAGATTCGGCCTCGTTTCAGTTCCATCATTATTATTATTGACAAACAAGTTAAAGTTATTTCTTAACACTTATGGCTTGCGAAACCAAATTTGTAAAATGTCGAAAACACTGTACGTCTATCTTGGTTATAAGCTCATTGCTGTTTACATATACTGCAGTGACCGAAAACCGCAGTCCACGTTAGCGTTGTTTACGTAAACTTTCATTTATATAATATAGCAAAAAGCTGCAGTGTTGTAAAATGTCCGCGGTCGACACAATACCTATAGGCTCAATTTTCGTAAATGTTAGTCAAAGATATTTAAAATTCACCGCATTGAATGCACAAATTTACCATATTTTTCATCGAATACTGCAATATATTGAAATCGATATTACGAATAAATGTATCTATCAATCAAATCAATTTGTTTGAAAGGTGACTACCGATAGTACTCCTAGCTATCTAAAATCAATTCATTAAAAAATCTCAATCTCAATTAAAAAATCAATTCATAAAATCTGTACATTCATTCGAATATTATCAGTCTCTTTTTCTCGCTTAAACCTTATCGGCTTGGCGTTAATAAATCCGTCACTAGATAGAGTTTTTATATTAAGAATAATTATTGATAAATGTAGAATCTTTGTACTGTTCGGCTCGTCAATTCTACTTTGAAGCAAGTTGCTTCAAATAAGTTTATATTTTATTACTTTTTAGTTAGTGGTGGTGGAAAGTGGAGGTATATTTAGGAAGTAAAACGCACTAACTGATTGAGATCCTATTCACTCTTGACTTCAAAAGCTCGAAGTACGTTATAGAGATGTTCAGCGATTCTTTAAATCAGGTAAATCTTAGGCCCCAGGAATACGTTTACGACCGGTCCCGAGCACTTGAGACTTCAGACTTCATGTTGAGTTGTCATCATCTAATGGATAATGGTTATTGACGTCTGCGGACGTCATCGTCATAAATTTTCAAAAACATTTAATAATATACGTTTAATTATTACTACAAAAAATTACGTTTTAAAATTTGTATTTTAAAAAATAACTATGTAATCAACAAATCAAAAATGTTTACTTTAAAGAGACCGCGGCTGATTTTTTTTTTTCAAAGATATAATCTACAATTATATTCGGAGATTATTTTGTTATAATACTATCAATTTAAGTCCTCAACTTGTGTAAACACCGTAAAAATAAATTTGACATAAAAATGAGTGTCATTAATGTGAGACTACACTTGAAGGACATAAAATTAAGAAACAAGAAACTTTGTTTATGTAGTCGTAACATGAGGAGCCGCATTTTTATAAGAGATAAAAGCCCGTTACAATATACATTCGAATCAAATTTCAAGTTACAGACAGCTCTATTTTATGTTACATATGTATCTCGAATGGGTTCGAACATAGTTCGAGCGTTTGTCTGTATAACCACAGTATAAGAACATACAGTAGTCTATTGGCTTTGGTACTAGAAGAAAGCCGATACCATTTTAATATTGCTTTATATTGACACGTTATAATAGGATGCAAAATGATATGAATATAATATTCTTTATTTGTACTTATATCATACAACATTAATTATTCGATGATAACGCTATACAAAGGGCAACCTTATCGTTAATGTAGCGACCTCTTCTAGGCAGACTTTCCGTAGAGGTAAAGATATATTACAATTCATCGTTTTAAAACACGTTTGTCCTTAGTTTTTTTCTCCTAAAGGCTGTTACCAATCTGAGAAAGTGTTTCACACTCGCACAACCCACACGGTAGGTCTATGTAATCTTTGCCTTTGACCGATTATGCACCTATAGTGCGTTGATATTAATATAATTAGTTATTTATTTTACACACTTTATTGTACACCAGAAATGTTTATACAGATTGAACACTACAATGCTAAGAATTGTATGAACAATCTTATTACTAAGCAGCTATTTCTTCCAGATAACTCTTGGAATTGTAACAGTAAAGATTGGTGCGAATATATAGGTTGCACATTATGAATCAAAATCAAAATTCACCTAAAAAAATAATTGAATAAAGTAAAAATGTACCTAATACATAATATTTAAATATATACAACTGACCATCGAATAAATACATACATATACCTTTGTAATTATATATAAAAAAGTAGACACAACATGTGTCACATTGGTAACATCAACATTTGTGTCTGTCATAATATATCGACCGACTTACGTTAAATTTTATGATAATTTCTGTGGAGAGAAATAGATGTAACGAATGCCATCTTAAGAAATTGCCCATTGCTGTTGTCGTTCAAATCAATTGTTGAGATTTAATGGACGCATTTAGGCGCCGTAAGAAATTGTGACACTCAAGCCACTAATTTTGTCGACAATTCACATTTCAGCCCTGTTTAAGCCCGAGGAAAATACCCTGCCCTGTAATGGACTTTTGCGTAGTTTGACGTTCGAAAAGTGTTTGTAAAAACCAACTTCGAATAAATATTATTTCATTTCATTTAATCAATTAGCCATTTCATATTTTGATACAGAATTATGCAGACTTATTTTATTATTATTTTTATTATGTTTCTGTATTATTAAATAAATATGGAGAATGTTCTAAACCAATAGAGTCTCGTTACATAAGTACCAGTAAAGATTTAGTTTCTCATTCAGTTCTTCAGTCACCTCGTTAATCTTCAGCGAAGGGACAATTCCTTTAGCTTAGACAAGGGCCCGTCCGGTAGCAGCGCTTTATGTCCCTGAGTCTCGTAATTACATTTGCTACACGTGATTATATTTAACACGAGAATTCTCGAGCATTTCTCGGTCTTCGAATACCCCCTGTCAGCTTAGAGCAGAACCAAACACGATTGCTTTGAATGCAGTCCAAATTGATATTGGCATTACAAACAAGTTGTGCGGTGGCTCTATGTATACGATATTTTATATGACGATAGTTCAAACGGGTGGGTAGCCATGATGTTTATTTAATACCGATATTTTCATCCATTTACGTGGATCATGGTTATGGCAAGATTGCAATGGCAAGTGACACACAATTATGACAGACGAGCCTGTTAATCTTCAGGCTAATTCGTTTCCATTCTTTACATCACACGCGGGCGGATGGCCTGCATCAAAATTTGTATTAAACACTCCCATTGTTCATTCTGATTCAGGACCTGTGCCGCCGATTTATTTCCTCTATGATAAAGCCTATTCGAAATTACAATAAAATGAAGGGTCATGTGAAGAGCATCAATAAAATACTTGAACTACTACAAGCATTATACAGGTATACAAATATATATGTAAATATACATGTATATAACAAACTATAACAAAAGACAAGCTGGTTTTGGCTCAAATATTCATTAACAAATGTCTCACAACCAGCGACGCTTTAAAGAAAAATAGATCTGTCAAAAGACACGGTATTCGTACGAACGCAACGTTTGATAAGGTATAAACAATGTCGCAGAACCTGACTTCACAACTACACTTAAAGTAACTAATAAATAAAAAAATAACACAATAAAAGATCACATTCGTTAATTTTGTATTGATGTAATAAATTTTTCCTCGCTCACGGCGTACTCCAAGCCAAAAACGTAACATTATTTATTTGTCTAGCATTATATTTTATTACTGTTTTACGACATTTGTCGGATACTCCTAGCTTTCAGCTAATAATAATGTAAGTAGCCTAAAGGCTAGCGTTCAGACCCACGACCTGATAATAAATTATACGATATATTTATATTTTAATCAATTGTACATTAACTGTACGTTTATGCTATCTGGTCCGTTAAACGTTGTTTCTTCCATTTCATATGTTAATTTGAAACATTTCGGTATGTAGCGCATTTTAAAATTTTAATTAATTTTTTTTCGCACTAAAACCTTTTTGTACTTTTTTTTTTGTATTTCTTATTTTCAAGTCGTTTTAATTTTTTTTTTTTTTTAATTATAACAATAATGCGTGATAAAACTACTTTTGTATAACAAATTTAAAATCCTATACAGTCCTTCATTAACAATTATATTACATCGCCAATCTTCCTCTTGTCAATTTATTCACATAAAAAGAAGGTCAAATCTTTAAATCGAATATACGAGGTACCGGACGTAAGGAGCTGTTACTGAGCACTTTTATCGCATACAATAAATACTACGACAGAATGTACGCTATAAATCTTGGTATATTATTATCATAAAAACGCTAACACCAAAAATAAAAAATTCTAATACCCTCAAAATTTAATACATTTTATGCAAGTTAAATTGAGGGTAGAGCTGATTGAAAAAGTTAATTCATAAAACTTCACATTAAATAACGAATGCCGACCAAGATCGTTACATTTAACAACACTATACTGGAATAATATCTGGATAATACTGGAATGTGTTAATCAAAAGGGTACAAAGGGTCAGACGACTATTGTATCGCGGACAATTTCATTCCTCCATTAACAGGATCCGATGTGATCATAAGGGACAAGCAACAGTTTCGCTACGCTTATGGTTTAATTAATATTTTTTTTATATGGACAATACTTTTCTCTGAAAATAGTCGCAGTACGTAGCAGTATAGTTTATTATCAACAAGCTATAGCTTGAGTTAAGTAACTTGTCGTGGTCTGTAGTAAGTTCAATGACTGCTGGTAATCTGGTGAAGGTTTTTTATGTAACGTTTCGCATGGTACACCCTCGGGCGGCCGGTTGAGCAATCTTAAAGCCATGTCGGAAGTCTTCAAACCGTCGTGCACGAAACTGTTGCAGTTTCGTCACTCATTCGCTATCATAGGTTGTACCATACTTGATAAACGCATAGAGTCTATTCTCCTAATCTAATAGGTTAAGGCCTTAGTCCGCTACGCTGGCCAAGTACCTCTCTCTAGTATGTTAGACTCACAGATATATATCAAACTTTCAGATATGCACGTTTCCTCACGATATTCAGAAGCAATTGACAATTAATTTGTAATACGAACACAATTTGAAAAATAAATTAAGTAATTATAATTTTTAAGTTAAACGGTTTTATTAAAAATAAAGATAATAATGGTGCTGAAAAATATTTCGGTAAGTCCTAGCTAGCAATCATCACACCACTCGCCTCTTCAACCTAGGGCATTGATGAGACACAAAAATAAATCGTTGGGCGCCTAAAATTTCTATCAAGTCAACCGTTACAAATAAATGCTATTTACATATTTACGTAAGTTATGCTACACCCAACGATTTTATTTTGTTGCCGAATCAATTTCACTAACTTAATTTAACTCAAACAAACAGGGCAAGCTTATTAATGCCGTTTAATTGGACATACTAAACATAAAAAACACGTTGAGGAGGTTCGAATAAAAGTTATTGTTATAGTGATGAATAGTATTTATTTAAATCTCAAGAAACCACTTGCCATAAGGCTCGTTTTTCTTTGTCAGTGACAAGTCAACGGAAAATGAAAAAAAAATAAGCGACCGATAGTGCGAAATTTATGAACATTTCATTGATTAATAGGACACATAAAGCAATCGATTTAGCCTGTTATCGCTTTAACGCTATTTAGATATTTTATTTCATTCTATTTATCACAGTTTTTTTTGTAATGGTTTCTGTTTATGGCTCGCTTGTGGAGAAATTGGATTTATGCATGAGCAAAGGCTAAAATTGATAAGGAGGAAGTAAAAAAATAAGTGGTGTGTGCAGTTCACACATATTAGAACTGAAATTTACAGAAAATTAATTTTGGAGAGAATGATAAGAAAGTAGAGTACCAGGAGTGAATTTTTTTTTTTGCCGATATTCACGACACTATATGGAATTCGTTTCCGTTACGCTCGAAAAAATTGTTTTATGAATATGTTAAAAATACATTAATAATACACGTGTAAACCACGCTGGCTATGACGCCTTTGGCCTAGGTTTCGTAATATGCGGACAAATACACACACAAAGTAACAAATTTACAAACATAATCATGTAGAACTCTCGGGCTTGAGCATGTATTAATCAGTGCACTATACTCCCTATAGGACGCTTTCTCTCTTAGTTTGACTCGGCAATTTACAGGCGTTCACAAGTATACTTACGTTTAATGGATAAAAGTGGGGAGGCTGTGAAGCATCGCACAAATAAGAGACAGAGTAATGTATTCTATCTTATTCTCTTGCAAACTGAATCGTTTATATATAAGCGTTTGTCGCTTTTTTGTTTTATCGAGTTTCAAATCACAAAGCTCCTAAAGAAGTTTTACTTCAAAAATATTTTTATTTAGCACATCCATAGCTTCAAAATATATTCATGTTCGATGGTTGCTGTCACAATATTCACATATTAAATATTTCAGGTATGCTTACCAGGACTAATCCCTTCACTAAGTCTCTACTATCACTAAATTGCTATATATTCTTGCTGAAAAATGAATTTCGAGTCGATACACCGTTACTTAAGGGAGTTTGGAAAATCGACGTCTCTTGTTAGACTATTTAATTATGTTTGCTAAGGTGCAATGCCCAAACAATAAAAAGTAAAAAACTTATAAAAACTACTAGAAATCTTTACTATTAACATTTTAGAACAATGGTTTATTAGTATATTTAGTTGCCCGTGGGATGATCACAAACCGACCAATATAACACCAGGCATTAAAGAGGAAACGTGCGTTCATCAAGGCGGAAATATTGTTTCAACTGGCTTCTTTTACGTCTTGTGGGTGCTGTCATAGATCTCACATATAGACAATAGACACTTGACTCACTTTGCTGAGAAACGAGTCGGCAATCAGCTTGAGTCACTCAATCGGCTTTTATTAGAAAATTGTTCCCTCGACTCTTACGATTGAAGGATAAATATGTAGATAATAATCTTTTACGTTTATGTGAAACATTCATTATCCGACAGCTGATGTGAGTCGTAGTGATTGCCCGAGTTAAACAACTTATAGCGCGGTCGGTAGTTTGAAGATTAACTACTATTGGTAAAATCTTTTAGTGGTTTCCTCTACAATAATAGTTTCGTTTAATTTATTTCATTTTTTATTACCTATTATATTAATTAGTAATACATTTTAATTGTATCGATAATTTTGAACCATAAGTTTTAAGATTAGTAGGCCCAGTTAATGAGATTTAATTATTACATTTCCGAATTATCTTCTCCAGGTTGCTATTGTGTCATTATGTCGATTGCCCTCAGGGGATATACAAACTTCCAACATTTAATCCCTTTGCCAATCTACACTGAAACATAGTGGTGAAGTAAATCTAAGCCTTCTCAATTACGAGGACCTGTGCAGAAGGCCGTGAAAGGACTCAGCCACATCATCCTTCACGTTACAAGAACGCCAATTTTCCCAATTACTATCAAGTGCATTAATTACACATACACTATAAATATGACGCATAACCAAAACACCTCAATCGCGAAATTAAATACGACCCGAAAATTATGCGGGTCGCGTGGCACGTTAATAATGCGCAAAGAGATATTTTACTCTAGCCTCATAATTAAGCCCTCGACGGCAACGTATCCATAAAGCATTATGAAAGTTGATATCCTATAACCCTTTGATGAATTAAAGCATAGCACGCATCCACCCGAACTGGTCCGCGCATCCATCGTGTCAATGCACGCGAACACAATGCGGGCGATGCAGTTTTTTCGTAAACGCTAACCAGTTTACACACACATATACTTAGACGTACTTCGGACCTAGAGCTACACTGAGAGATCTTTTAAAGAAATCAAGGTCAAGTATCTGCATCTGTTACGTCACAATATATTTGGGATATATACATTTTGTATGTCAAATATTTACTCTATTACTATTGTTAAAAGAGTGATGTTCCAGTTTAAACACAACCGAAACTAAAAAAGGCATGAAATTTTAACTTCGTTTAAAACATGTGGCTTATTCATATTCTTCATTCGGTGTGAATAAATAACACCTGAGCTAAACAAAGCTCGGGTTAAAGAGATTCTAATGATGAAAAATTATTAGCAGGATGTATATTTTAATAGCTTATTAATCAACTGTTAATTGTAGTAGTAATAGAAAATATTGTCCTTTGGAAACTTTTGCCGCTTCTTCTTAAAAGAAAATCCAACGCAGCCTAGAATTCGTCATTTCATTCAAGTTCATTTTAGCTGGGTTATCACACTTAACATATATTGCAAAGTAATACAGTAAAATAACTAGGAAGCTGCCCTCTCTCCGCATCAGAAAAATCATCTTAGATAAAGCAACTGTGTTGTTTAGGACTGGGTTTTTCTCGTTCTGTTAATTAGAAATACTTAAGAATTCATTTGTAACTCTTTTCATTATATACGGATTTAAATAAAGCGAACTTTAAATAGTAAGTGACGTTTACTGCAATACAGTAAATAATAAGTAATAAAAACCGTAACAAAATCGAAAAAGCCGTTTCTAGATTAGCGCGAACAAACGCACAGCCAACGAGACAAAAATTCTAACAACTGTTGTTTTGGATTCGATTGTCTTAATAAAAGCCCCTAATAGTATTTCTCATATATTCTTTAATTTTATTACATGTTAAGATTAAAGTGTACATAATGTGTACAATTTTAAAATGTTCTACTCAACGCATATGTATATGTATAATCGATAGCCGGCGCTATAGTAGTTATTCAAATATTGTCGGATGGATGGCAAAATTACTTGAACGCCGATTCCTTGCTTTGAAGTGGAGTTTAACCTGTATTTTTTTATATATTTAACTATTTATGCACAGAGATAACTATTAACTATCGTTATCTAAATTATGTATTTAATTTTCATTAACAAGAAGTTGTTTTTTCATGTCATAGGCCATCAGCGGACTTGAAAACTTCCGACTCTCGGATTGACCCGTAACCCTCTATTTGTAAAGATTATATCGCTTTGGGCGTTTGACTACATCCATCCTTGAATGCAAGCAAGCTTTCGTTACTCGTGGGGCACGTTACTGATAAACGAACAGGGCTAAGATTAAAAAACTCTCCTATTTGAGGTATCAGTCTTAATATTCAATCCAACACTTCTAATGCGTGGTGGTAGGCGTTTTTATCTTAGGTACAGTATATCCCTCCTACTAGAAAAAAAAACAAAAAGAGATCAGTGCTTATACTGAGCCATTTGTTATAACCAACTAAACAGTGAGCAGTTAAATACCTGGCAGTAAATAAATAATAAAAAATAAAATTGAATTATAATGTCGTATGTCAATGTCGAAGCTTTACTTGAATTAGTATTCACCTATGACTCCTAATATTTCTTGTAACCCTAGACTTGAGTTAAACCGAGCCATCGATATTGCCTTGGCTCAAATAAATTAGTGTCAATCGTGCAAAGTCCCCGGTTCGCAAGAAGCACTCGGTAATCAGTCTCTGTTATTTCTACAGGATAACATCATTAATAAAGTAATAAGCTTAACCTGGATGATTGTAAAGAATGGCTAGTTCAACTATGATCATAATCGCCTAACGGAAATACAAATGCCTGCCTTGCTTTGAGTGATATTAATGTATATGTGATCTTATCTGCTTATAATGGCATCGTAAACAGTTAAGATCACATATACTTGTACTTACTAGTGGTACGCACCAAATTATCTTCATGTATAATCCTTAGTGAATCCGTTAGTGATCGAGTTACTTCTGAATGAAAACATTGTTCGTACCTCTGATATGGCCCGATAGATGGCGTTGTAGACAAATTATTGACAAATTGTCAGTAATTTTTTATGGTCCGAAATAATTATGAACATCATTATTATAATATATGAACATTTAAATAATGTATAGTTATTCTACACATAATCAGTTAATGTATATGATTAAAAATAAAACCTTAAAACTTTCTTGCTGTGCAAGCCTTACATAAATAATGGCGTAGCGTATGACCGTAGCCCGTAGCGGCTCACGTAGAAATAGACAAAGTTCGATCGATTCAGACGTAAAGCCATCATCGTGAATCAGGTATAGTAAACGTTTATACTTAGTCCTATGAATTGGGTTTCGTTACATCATATTTATTATATTTTGTTATATTATTATAGTTCGTCTTATGATCTATTTTAATTTAGAGTCACTGATCTGCTATCGATTAACACGATAGAGCCGCGCGTTAACTGGCATTCAATCTTAAAAGTATTGAGTATTGTGCTACACGTTTGAGGGTGTAAGTATGTCGTAGTTTTGAGACAAGGCGAACATTTCTTGCTCATAGTTCGTCACTGTGAAACATGTTGAGGCAACGTCATCGGATTCTGCTTGATCGTTGCTTGGCCTTTTTTAGCTAGGCAGGAATACAACCACCCAGTTTGAATATTTAGTGATATTTATCACAAGTCTTGTCACCTTTTTGATTATTTAAATTATTGAGATTAATTTAAATACTTAAATAAATATTTTATATAATAAATGTGCACAGACATTACGTCGTCCTGATTATTGTTTCTTTGAGAAAATTGTCATTAGGACTTTGAACTATTTTTTTTATATAAGATAAGTTAATGCTTGATAACAATCCTACCTGATGTTAAGTGGTGATAAAGTCTAAGATGTTGAAAGCACTAACTTATAATAGCCTATTCACTCTCCTCTTGAAGACTCCCACATCGTAAGTATCGAAGACTCCCACATCGTATAGCCAGGAACACCGACGCGGGCAAGTTATTCCAGTCCTTTGCAGTGCGGATTATGAATGA
>DWPT01007008.1:0-11073 GCA_018251895.1 Agathymus mariae mariae | reverse complement strand
TCCGGCTGGGGGCTTGAGAGCCAGTACTTTCATTCTCACTTTCTCATTTCCTGACCGACAACGCATCGGTGATGCCTTTGGTCTTGCTGATGTCCGTGGGCGGCGGTGACCACTTGCCATCGGGTGGCTCGTCTGCTCGTTTGTTGGCTGTTACCATAAAAAAAAGAAGTTAGTGCAAATCAGTTAAATATACTTAAAATTTGCTGGAAACTCCGGACTACTCATTTAAATAAAACACACTACTAATAATAAGGGGCATAAGTCCAAACCAAAAAGGACAGGAAACATCAACACCGCTTCTTTACATTGATGTCAGTGAAACGAATATTTATCATGAAATTTGGCAAAAAATCAAGTGTACAGACAGATAGACACTGCAAATTTATATAATGACATGGATATTAACTACTTATTATATGTGTCTGTAAGTCTGTGATTACCAGTAATAGTAATTTATTACCTGCGTTACTAACGTTAATGTTATGTTATTGTATTATTTTAAAATAGCTGTTTCAAAGTGGATATGGTACATTTAATTGGATCCTTGAACGTCTGTCCCAATCAGGAATCGAACGTGGAACTTTTCGACGACCTTTTGCATAATAGGTAAATAAAAATTAATATGCGTTATACGAGTATAATATTTTGCCATTGAAACAAACCCACATATTTTTGAATGAAGGCAGCCTTGCATTGCAATGCATTTGAAGGGGTTAATAGGGGAAATGACAGAGAATGGAGGCGTTATTCCTATTGTAAAAGTCAATAGTTTAAAAAATTTCGTTCTTTTGAAAAACAATTGTGCATATAGTTTTTACGTGCGATTTAAGTAAAACTTTTTGAATTTATGCGACTTTTTGAATTTTCAGTCAGGTATGAAAGTAGTTGACAAATGTTTTAATTACTATCAGTTAATGTCAATATAAAAAAATTATAGAATCTAGCAAACATCAGGCAATATAAAAAATGATTAAATTTTTTTATTTTTTATTCAACCGTTAAATTGTTTGTTTCACAAAAAAATTGTTCCAATAAATTAAGATGTTTGCCGCTAGTCGGCAAATAGCAGAAACTACGTAAACAAATTATACACTACTAAGCGTTATTTCCATCCGAAAAAATATGAGTTCACTCAAGTTGCGCGTAAAAAAGTGTTACTTATAAAACTTAAATATTTGCTGCCAGCCAGCGTCAGCCATTCAGTGAAACTTCTGAAATAGTAATTTTAGATCCAACATTAGATCTACCTTTAAATTTAACGCATGGAATATTAAAATGTACATCAAAATAATTTGTACGCAAGCGATAAGGTGATGTGTCGCGATGAACGCGTGTCGCATTAACTCACAGAGTAATGCGTTCACTGACTGGAATCACGGTCTATGGAATTTCACTTCGTCATATATATTCGAGTACGGATATTGAACTTAAGAATTTATAATTGAATACCTATTAAAGTTTTGACTAAATAATCTGTTCGTTTATTACATTTCCCAAACACTTAATGAATATAAATCTTCACTAATTAATTTTCATCTTAAAATGATATTCCCATCCAAAAATTTCGGTACTTTAAGCTTATTCTCTAGTATTGACATCTATGCTTCAATATCGCACATAATTTAATTAATATGCCAACAATTTACAAACTGCAGTATTTATTTAACACTATTGTGAAATCTCCATAATTCGTAGAGAGTGAAATTCACTTCAATACAAATGAAATTCCATTTAACACGTTGGTGGGCAGCTTAGAGATTTCTGAACCGCTCTCACTGAATCCGTACTTGACGTTTGATTGATGATAGCTCCGTATCGTTTTGATAACGCAGCAATGTTAAACGCATTTACACACTAACTATTATGTGTAAATCAAGTTTAAATATAAAAATCAGTTATGAAAATGACATATGAAATGTAATATAAAATATAAATCTTTTATTATGTTTTATTTGCTTCTCGTTTCAAACGATATAAGTTATTTCAAACTAAAGATTACATATAACTGTTTGTCACATTGTTGCCAATGTTTCAACTTGGTGAAATCAGTAACATTGAAATAAGAAACACTTCTAGGTAAGCCTGTTTTTTTCTCCGACATAATTTTATCGTCTTCGATATAATTTTACTGGACTTACTTTGATGATAGTCACGTTTGTACGAATGGACTTACACAACAATAGAGCCACAGTTCACTTATTTATTAACGGCCGGTTCCTAAGACCTAACCTACATTTACTGCTGATTAATGAATCGTTTCATTTTTGTATGAACTTACTTAATTCTATCTATCATTGCTAAGCAATAGATCCTCGAAGCTGCAGATATATCAATATGATAGAGATGTTTTCGTTTCTGAAAACGTAAAATTCCATTGACAGCAACTGTAGAAGAACATTATATTAAGCGGCAGATAGATAGGTTATAGAAATTGGTCGTGAGTAACAGACTGATGTGTTTCCATATTCAAGCGTCACATACATATTTACATAAATTTACAAGATTGTTTGAAGCATCTTAATTCACCCGTAAAATTAATAAGTTATTGTGGCCTTAACAATGACAAACTCGTAAAGTATAATTCCCGTGGGATAGAGTGCCGTATTTCAGACGGATTTTCTTTTTCTGAAGAATGAGTAAAGACTTAGTAATTTTAAAATTTATATATTCTGTTATTTTTCTGATACGAGATGATGATTGGTCCATCTTGTTTAAAGTCTTTCAAAATATTTTACAATATCTATTTATAGATAAAATTTATAAGTACTATATTATATATATATATATTTACACGTCCGTTTTAAGATACCAAACTATTAATTAAAAATTACATTACTATAAATTGTAAAAAAATTCTATCAAGTAAATTAAATTACAAAATTTTACTTAAAAGCTAAAGTTCATTAAAATAAAATATTAGTTATATAAACGTATAAAAATACGCATACATAGAACTCCATCCTTTTTTAAAGGCGATAAAAACGTCAAAGAGAGAGAGCCAGGTAAGTTTTCATCACAAGTAAAGATGTCATGTTCCAATGAGCGTTAGTTATATTTTACATTTTACTTTTAATCTTAACATTAATACGTTGTAAACACATACGTAAATAAGTGTTTTAAAGTTAGTAAACATTTGGACATTATAAGCCCCACATTGTTAACTGAGGTTAACTTGAGCCTTTCGTTACAATTTGGAGATAGCAAACCGTAATTAATCACTTTTTATCATTCCGCACAGGGTTTTCCCCAATTTACCCCTATGTACTCTTACATCCCACTAGGATTTAGGATAGTATGAGTGATGAAGTTTTCCCTATTACGTTAATGTAATTTTCATGATGCTACTGGCAACACGATACACCTGAATAGTTCTTGGAAATATTCTTATATAAATTATTAAGAATTCGATCAGTCCATGACATTTTGGGTTTTAAAACAGTCAACCTTCCTAATCGTGGCGTACTTGCTGAAAAGCAAAGGTCGTGGTGATAGCACAAGATCCCTCCTGTTGGAGAATACTGGATTCTGTACCACCCAGCTTAATCCAATGCTTAGCGTCTGGTGGTAGAATTTTTCATCCTTTTGGTCATTTACTATCCAGTTAATATCAAAAGTGAAATAGTTTTATGTATGAAGGCCACAGTGTCGAAGATCCAGTAATAAGCGGTTCACTCACCTATAACTGGCTGGCAACTTGACGATGATGGCTATGGTGTACACGGATAGACAGCGCTGATCAGTTACCTCGACTTGCTTGTGATTATCAGTAGAAGTATTTGCAGTAATTTTGTAAAAAAATAAAAAACTTCCTAATAAGACCAAGTTATGAATGAAACGAATCTGATACGAACTTATTCTAATAGATACTGTTAAAATCGCAGAAAGTAGCCAAATTCAGAACTAATATTTAGCTTAAGTTGTGACAATTTATTAAACCTAAAAATAAAGTGGTTAACCTATATTGTGTTTATTCAATAATGAATAATTTATAGCCTCGTATTTATTAATTACTGAATGCAATTCCAACTACAACTTTCGCTATTTTACACTGGAACACAACATTATTATGATATCGAATTCGAACCTAAAAATATAGATTTATGTTTACTAATCTGACGTTTTCATTTTTTAAATATAATTTTGATATTCAATTACATAATTTGATAAAAAAATCATCAAATAAATAACGACTGGCCTTACTTTTAATAACACAACGCGTTTCGGTATTTGACGCGATGAGAATTGCAAGCTCCGGTATTAAACAGTACATT
The DNA here is from genome assembly GCA_018251895.1 of Agathymus mariae mariae. Lineage (NCBI taxonomy): Eukaryota > Metazoa > Arthropoda > Insecta > Lepidoptera > Hesperiidae > Agathymus > Agathymus mariae. Next base: position 6,802 of record DWPT01007008.1, on the reverse strand, counting down.
GTATTGTATCTTAGCATCATTTAATTTGATAGAATCTAATATTATTCAATGTACAGTTACCGGTTCTGGTATTTATTTATACAGAGGGTTCGTTAACTCCACTCGATGCCTCGAGGCAGTGCGTGCTTTATGTGCGGTAGCTCGATGTGTGGAATGGCGACCATTGAACCGCACGTAGATACTTGCTATTTGGTTGCTGTAATAATATTATTATGTTGTTTATTCTTCCCACGCGTTCCGACAGTATATAAATTCATGATAATACAAAGGAAATAGACGCGAGAAAGTGTACATTTCAAAAAACACTTTTTTGATACAAATTAAAAATTAAACAATTTTTTTAATTAAATTATTTAAATTTAATTAATCTAAATTAAAAATTAAACAATAAGAAAAATTCTGATAACAATGTAAATAAAAATCATATAAAGTACTTTTTTCAGTGATGGACAACATTTGAGAATAAATTTACATATGGCCTCAGAATAAATCAGGCTAATTTTTTTTTTATTTCGTTTACACTGATTTAGTCTATGACTTGATTGTAAACGGCGATTAATTAAAGAACATTGTATAGATCTGAGGTGTTCAATTTCCCCTTAAAATTATATTATTATTTCGGAATTTATACTCGCATGCACTGTACATCTTATTTAATAAGAACTTTGGTTAATTTCGTTTTTCTTTGTTTTGGCTTTGGTCGTATTGATATTTGTATAGAAAAATTAAAGATCAATTGCTCGAGTACATTAACCAAAATAAGTACAGTGATTTAACAATATTACAATTAATTGATACGAGTATAATAATTTTCATATACATGTATTCGGTAATATTATTTTTGTTTCAGACTACACATTCGATGTTAATAAGTTTTAAGCATCAATTTGGGTTCAACTCTTCTTTTTTCTTGTTTTGGTGAGGTAGCGCCATCGGTGCCCCTGTCAGTTCGCAATTGGGGTCGAGAACGTAACAAGAGGTGTAAGAGTTCTTGTCATCGCGTAATATTCGGGTGATTCGATTCAACCAATACACAAGATACAACGCCGCGCGCTGTCTGGTAGCTGTACACGTGACGCCACATAACGGGTTTAAGGTAGGTGAATTCTTTTTTCCCTATTCTATACAGTTCTCCGTTCTTCTTATAAAACATACTTCAGGTCTTCGGGCTATAATCAATAAATACTTGCCCACTATTACTAACCCGGCTAAGTCATGAATACGAACTTATTTTATTGTAAACCGTTCGTTCCCCAACAATTTCTTACTGGCACAAACGCCTAAATACTATGACCAACGAGTCAAGCTATTCATCAAACAAATTTCATTCATAAGATATTCTGAATAGAAGGCATTAATGAAAGCGCTGTTTTATTCAAGTTACAAACTACGTTGCGTAATCGACGCGCTTACTGCCAGTAGTAACATGTCTGTCGATGTCGTAATGCTCATACGGTGAGCTCATAAAGTTTTATGGGAATGTCGGTATGGGATAGACTTATCTTAAGGAGTCCAACTAAAAAGAGAACTAAGCCTCCTCGGAGTGCACCTGTCTGACCAAGTTTAATTTGTTTTAATGTATTTGAAGAATGTATTCGAAAATTAAACGATAGATAATTCTTAGAAGTAATTATCGCCTATTATTAAAATAAATTATTAGCACAAATTGAGCCAAATTGCATTTCATAAATTGCAGTGTTTTAAAGTTTATTTTTTTATTTAAACATGACGATTTGAACTTAAATCATTACAAATACTTCACATAATTAATTCTTCATTTATAACAATTAATTGATTTTCTCATTAAAAACAAGATGAGAATGTTTTCCTATTGTTTTCAAGGAACATTATAATCGAACGTGTATACAACGACAAGGAATGCTATCATACATTTACATAAGCTTTCCACATCTTATGCTAAAAACTGTTTTCAGTTTCGCACGTACTGCTTGTCAGACTTATGTTTCATGTTGAATGATACGTTAAGAGAAATTTCATAAGTGATAGCCGCCCACACGGTTTGTGATAATTATTTGCGGTTATACTAGTTTGCTTAACCTCTTTAAACCTATGAAATTATGAAAAATATATCGTGAACTTAAAAACGAAGATTTTTTCAATAGTTTTACGGAATCTGTTGTGATATAGTTGAAATGAATGACACGTGATAATTTTTTTAACCATTCACAGAAAACTATTCATGCAAATATAACTTCAAACGGAGGTAACGACACGAGGCAGTTACGAATTATCTGTACCTAATATCTGACAGTCATGTCTTAACCAATATGTGACGGAAAGGAATTACGATTTCTCTGAATTGGCTAAAACACTAAGATTTATAACCATTTTCACAATAATACGTTATAGAAATAGGGATAATAACTAGATGTGGTTTGGGTGGTCCTGCCCAAAATTCCATTTATAGCCAACAACTTTCCCTCTTGACTGAAACACGCGCAATTTTCAATTAAAACCTGGTTTGCTACTATATCTATTAACAAAGTGCAAGACCAGTCATTAAAACTATCTATGTGGACCTCACAAGTCTCTGCTCCTCACATAGGTAACTTAATGTGACTTTTACTCGTGTGAGTAGTTCAAGCAATCTGTTGGTCCATGCTTCAAATCTAAGACAAAATGAATAAGTTTTATTAGTATGTAGTAATACTAGATTTAGTTTTGAGTTCATATCAGGACATTGTCTGTTTTTGAGATGAAGTAACATATATCTCTTTGTACATGACTTAACTAAGACCAATTTTTAAGATCAAATGTAGTTTTTCAATTTCTCCACAAACAGAGGCGCAAGTACCGCTGGTATATACCAACAATAAAATTGTAACGCAGTCCAATCAGTACATAAAATATTTTTTGGAAATTTTAATGTTGGTAGACTCTTCTCAATAAAGAGGCCTGAATATATTTTTTGGAATGTTTGTCTTTGTAATCTATCTATTTTTATATTGACCTGCCTTTCTATTTATTCAGCTGTATTGCTGTCTGTCTACCTATGTTTCTGTCTAAAATTACTGAATGTTTTTGGCATATTAGGAAATTTTATTGTGGGTTGTAATCTAAGTTACATTTTATCCTAAGAAATAGAGATTCCATCCCCTAGTGTAAAATATAATAAACTTGTATTTTAACTATTTTTACAATAACATAGAAGTTCTTTATTAGTGATATAAATTTATTCAACGTAACATTTACTAATACTTATTTTACATTGACTTGTCACTTTTTACTAATTCAGTTTACTTTTCTGGGCAGTTCCTCGGAAAAGCAGTTCTAGTGAAATGTGGCTGTTGAAGTTTGATCAGTGCAAAAGTTTTAATTGCTAGAGAACGGCATTTCCAGTCAGTCCCTAGGTAGTTTTGTTTTATTTATTGTATGTCTGCACAGAGACGAACGAGGTTACGAAGTGGTATGGATAGTCGAACATTTGCTTTCTAACGCTAAAACTAATAAAAGATAAAATTAAACCAGTAATGATAAAACCAACTCAGTTCGTTCGTTCGTTCAAGTTAGTTGGTGCAAAAGACGTTGACGTATCAAGCGTTGGACACAAAACGTAGACCTACGACGGCTCATAAATACCACTACAATGCTGAGGTAATGCGAAATTGCAGGGATTGAGGCATTCGTATTTAAAATATAATAGGTCGCTAACGACTAAAATGTCCTGAAATTAATGACAGTGAAATGAAAGGGCCATGGTCGCTTTAGCAATAGTTTATAATAATAATATAATATAACCTCATTATGATTATAAAATTATTAAACGTTTATCTTCATTGTGTGTTACATTGATGCAAGCAACTGTCGATGCATACTTTCAGCATAAACATCCCTGGCTCATTACGTGCACTGCGAAAGACTAGAATATCCATTGATGAGGGAATCTTCAAGAGGAGAGTGACTATGCTTTGATAAATTAATGCATCTTAGACTTCATCGCCACTTACCATCACGTGGGATTGTTGTCAAGCATTTGTCATCGTTAGTTGTTATTGTATGTAAAAAAAAACTTTATAAAAACTTGAATGATATTTTAGTTCATTTTTTAATTATTGTACATTATTTACATCTTTTATTACTTAGGATTGCTATGAAAAAAACTTTTCGCAAGAATTCTATTCTTCATTTAAGTAGGAAACTACGTTTGGGAGTAACTGACATCGACAAGAATCATAACGCTCATACAGAGAGCTCGTAAAATTTTATAGGCAGCTCGGTACAGGATGTAACCCGGGGGAGCGACACTCCGCCTTGTATTAAGTCTCCTTGAAATACACTTGCCTAACCGTGATTAATTTGTTTTATCTGCCATAAACGCCACAGGCCTGGGCAATTTATTTTACCCGAGCACATCCCGATGAGACAATGAGTAGGTGTTTGTACAGTAACTCACGCTATCCCTTTTGCTACGTAAAAGGGACTTATCTCGCTGGAGATTTTTTATGGTACCAGCCGTCGGAAAAGCAAACGGGATTTGTGATAATCAGTGACTACGTCTGTAAACCAAGAATCGAACCAAGAGCGGAATCGATTGTACGCCATCGAGAATCAAAAAGACGGTTGATAGATCGCTTATTACCTTGTTATATACGGAGCCTAACTACAGTGGAGCTAACGGAACAACACCGACTAAACTACCTAAATCAAAGGAACTTGTGGAAATCATTCCCGTACCCAACGGACCCGTCTCACCTAATTTTTATTTAGATTGATTAAATTTACATCTTCTTCATTGCACGTCAATCAATCCTAATTGCACGGCTCCAAGAGGTAGCTACCATACATGATACAATTTATTAAAAAATATAATCGATGCCCTAATTTTGCATTAGACTGAAAATTCTACCAATTATTGTAAAGGCCCAGAACATCGCCATAATTTAATCGTGTTCCGACTTCGTAACAAAGAAACTGATTAATTCAAATTCACCTAAAAGATAATAAATATTAGTAATCATAGTTATCTTAACCTATAATAATAATTATGTAACTCACAATTGGTTTTAGTTGTCGACTGAAATCACAGTTTTGACTAAATAAACAATAAATTGCTATTCTTAAGTGCTATGTGATATAAAATATGTTTTACCCATATTTTTATTTTCGTCAAGGGTTTTGAAATTTTGTAAGTGATCTGGAATTATATAACAGGATAAAAGTTTACACGGCCTTATTCGAATGTATTGCCTCGACGTTCATGGTGAGAAAATTGACGCGCGAATAAACTTTATTATTGGAGCGTCCAAAAACAATTTATACGTCAGTAATATGTACAATGTGTACAGGACGGTGATGTTATTATCAGTATTAACAACATTTAAACGTTGGCAACTAATGCAATTCTTTACATTGGTAAATACTGGGACTATCAGATCACTGATAGAAATCTCAGAAATATAGTTAAAAGTATTTGATAATTCAAATATACATTTAAACAATAAGTCGACCTTTACATAATAATCTGTTACAAAACAATAAATTATTTAACACTGAATGATTCGTGGGTGTCTGAATACTAAAGGTATAATGTATGTATGTATGTATGTATGTGTATGTATGTATGTAACCTAGCTTAGGTCTTTGTTTAGTCGGATTCGCCCGACTAGCTTTTAACCTAATCGCCAGTACCTTCTTTTTTACCTTCCTATTTCCTGGCCGACAACGCATCATTGATACCTTTGGTCTTGCTGATGTCCATGGGCGACTATGATCACTTACCATCAGTTGGCTCGTCTGTTCGTTAGTCGGCTATTACCATAAAAAGGTCCTTTTTCCAATCGTTACTTCTAATCGGGCGAATCTGACTAAACGTGGAGCTAACCTGTTATATACATTTAAATATGTATTCTTAATGGATTTATAGCTAAACCACATATTCATAGCAAAAAATTAATAACTCACGATGATAGGATTTAAGATGGGATTGTAAACAAACTTAATATTTTGAATATCTCATCGGTTTAGCGTAGTTTTTAACAGTTCACATCTGCTAATTGCTTCAGAACTTGTTTTCAGCGTAAATTTCGGCTAATTGCGGCGTGCACTCGGCGCCGCGCCAAATAAGTAACAAGTAGTTCAGGAAAAGGTTTCCTAAATCACACTCTGAAAGTATTTTAAAGTAATTGGCACTTTAGTTGTGTGGAAGTCTAACTGTACAGTTATAATTTTTCAACTTTGAAAAGTTAAAAGTTTTACTTTGTTGAAAATATAGAAGGGTAATTACTTGATAATAATATAGGAGAAGGATGGCAAGCTTGACACAACCACCTAACAAAGATATCTTTAATTTGAATCCAAATAAGTTATACCTACCTTTATTGGGCATTCGTTATCAAATGGGCGATATGAGTTTTAAACAATTAGTAAATATTTAAACAATAAATCAATTATGTATTTTGTAAGTAAAGTAAATATTAAAGTGTAAAGGTGAATTTTACTGTTTATTTTATGCTTTTACAACGGTCCTTTTATTTTTAATTAACATACGACAATTACATAGTAAGTTTTAACCTGCCCGGAATCGTTTGCGGCACTGTTACCTCCATTTATATAATCATCTATACCATAATATAAATAATAATAAGTTTAGTAATAATTTATTTTATTACATTTATATGTAAGACAATTGTAAGAAAATGATTTTTTTATAATGAATAGGTATATCGTTATTATTATTATCAATTATTATATTATTTATCAATTGTTAGTTTCTTGGAGTGAATAACATAAAATATGTAAGTTTTCTTACAATTTTGTGTCTAAATAATATAAGTAAATTTAA
>DWPT01007007.1:0-11073 GCA_018251895.1 Agathymus mariae mariae | reverse complement strand
CCTTTCCGAAACGGTAGTAGAAGCAAAAAATGACGTGCATAAGTGTATTTACAGAATACCTACATGATTAAATGATTCTGAATTTGAATTTAAATAACGGCTAAAGCGTTTTCCTATTTCCTAACTTACTTTATTGTGATGTAACATTTATCATTTTGACTTACTCCATTAACACAGTGTGATGTTGCTTAAATAATTTGGTCGTCACCCAAAATACGATATGAAGTGTCGGGTAAACTCTTTCAGCTGCATTTATTTTCCACTCAGTGTGGTAATTCAACCGACTAGTCATTTTGTTTAAAACATTTTGCAATAATTATTATTACGAAATAGTGAATAAAAATAATATTTAAGTAAATGTAGAAATACATTGAATCTGATTCTTATTTTATCATGATTATTATACTGAATAAATAGTTGAATTAATTTTGTGTTACTTATGTGTATAATTACAATTTTCAATATTACATGTCGTATATATAGGCAGTTGAGAAAAGCTTGCTATTATTAATTTTGGCCTACATTACATCACGCTTTTTGGCTTACTTTGAAAATTCACTGGAGAGTAGCTTGAAATGCTTTTCTTACTGATAATTTTAGCTATGAAATCACATAAATCCTTTTGCCTTGCTCCAAAAAATAAAGACTTTAAGGCAATTTCTATTAAAAAACAATCATCTTTGTAATAACAAGTCGATTTTATTTGGTATAAACATAAACAACTTAACCTCTTTTAATGGATTTCAATAACATTTACATTTAAATAGATTGAGTAGTATTTTAATATGATTTTTATTCGAAAATTGTAAATTTTAAATCGTTCTCCTGTAAAGTCTCTAAAACGTCGCTTAAACCAAATAGCCTTTCACCCCTCGATAAAGTGTTTATATGGAGGTACGTCTCCTTTACGGCTATTTGTCTACATCTATTTATAACTCGAATTCAACCTATCCTGTTCGTGTTCCACCTTGCTGAATATCAAATAAGCCAATGGCACTAGATTCTTAGATTCTTTTTGTTGGAAGTTAATTAACTCTGCACGTCACTGGTTAATCCCAGTGGTGAATAGTAAGGCAGTTTCTTTTTGGTAACTCAAAGCTATAATATATATATATATATATATAGTTACGAGTATAAGCATGTAATACGAACTATTCCAGCACCGTAACAATGTAACCACAACACAACTTCACAATAAAAGCTCACAATGTGCGTCGCCTTTTTATATCTACCTACATCAATACTACCGGTAATCTACAAATCTATAATAGATGTCGGTACGGTCTTGCATGTTGAGCCACGTGCAATAGATGGCGTGTTCTTCCAGTTATGTGAACTTGCCAACACTTCCTGACGGTGTAGACTTGAGTATTTCAAATGTCAATGAACACCAGCTAACATTAACCGATAGATAAATAGAAAAATATGTACACTTGGTATATTGCTAGACACCGCGTTATTCACGGTTGTAATATTTTTAAGAACAAACATCTCAGAGGGTAATAATGTAGGCGCAAGATTACCTAATCATCAATTAACTACCGTTCACCTTACAGTGTTTGTACACATTACACTTATTGATTTGTTGTCAATCGTGACATTTGAATCTTTTTTTATGTTAATAGCCGACAAACGAACAGATGAGCCACCTAATGGTAAGTGGTCATCGTCGCCTATGGACATCAGCAAGACCGAAGGTATCACTGATGCGTTGTCGGCCAGGATATAAGAAGAAAGAAAGAAAGAAACTTTAAAACCGGGCACAAACACTGCTAATTTGTACCTATTCTAAAACGCATAATATTTTTACCACGCTTTAGTCTTTTGTTTAAACGTGAAGCTGTACACTATCAATAATCTAGACAATATTCTAAACTACTGATTACTAACGATCATATATTGAGTATGCTGAAATGATGTATGTTCCATGATGTATGTTGTCAAACTACTCAGGTCCTCAAACTTCAAAATTTGCCGTTTTGAATACTATTAATTGAAATCAGCGTATCCCTAAAATTCCCCTGAGCGAATAAAGATTATTGATATAGGACGCAGAGTCAATTAGCTGAAGCGATACTGAGCAAGACACATCGCGTGAAGCTCAGGAAACGAGCGGTAAGGATAATTTCCAAATGGTGTCTCACACCTTGTATAAAGGGACAATTGTCCCCAGCCGCGAGCGGATGAAAAAACTTTGTCTAAAGAAAACAGCGGGAAACTATGTCGAAACGGTCAAGACTGCTCAAAATACTACACCACTTAAACCCTGTAATAGTATATGACGAATACATGGAATATTTTACATGACGTCACTATGCATATATCATCTATTGTATAAGTACTATTCGTGAAGAGGCTCATATCGCAGTTTTAAATTGTCATTAGCTTAGACTTGACAGCTTTTTTCTTTATTTGTAGTGTTCATTTTTGTTTTTGTGTTTATTTAAAATGCAAATACAGTGTTAGCATTAATATGTAAATATGTTGTTACAACTATAATGGCGTAGCCTTTTTTAGCTCTTCCGTTTTCAAATAACTCGTTGTAAACAATTACGATTACATTCGTGATTTCAATTTGGCAAGTGCAATAAATTTTCATTTCTGTATACAAATTATTACAAGTTGTAGTTGGCCACGACTTTGTATTATATATATAATACGTTTATATATAAACGTATTTTTAAATCGTTCTTGTATTATATCTTTCTATATATCTTGTTAATAAAGCTATTTATAAAATAATATTCTTGTTGACATGGGTTTCCTTCTTTTGTAAAACAAAGTGCCCCAAAACCTGTTAATTAAGGTAAACATTACTTCAATTTACATATCTTTTTTATGCATGTATCTAAATTGAAGTAATCATTAATATTTTTTAACACAAACAATTTTGACTGCGCCATAGTTTACTGTGTATGAAACATATCTCCGCGGATCTTGGATTTGATTACCGGTCGAAGGTAATATTTATTTCATATTCGCATTCTTTTTCGGTCATTCAATTCTATTTTTTAGTTTTTTAGTTACGTGCATCAATGTGCAGTTCATTCGTGACAGAAGTAATATACATACAAATAGTGTCGGTATACTATGCTGGTACTTTTTAAGTATTTATTAGAATCGAGAAAGATTGCATTACTTTACGATATTCCACTTGTCGTACGGGTGTCGAGACGCCTCTCATTATAACTTGTAAGTAAAGCCCAAACGAAATTCAAGAAAGTTTTACCTATTTAATCTTCATTAACAGTTCCCTGTTCATTAACAACACAAATTTTCAGTAAGAAACAAAATAGAACAATCGGTTTTGCCAAAGTATGTTAAAAGGTTAAGAAACGTATCTTTATAAAAACCAGTTTAACCGATTTACTAAAACGCATTATAGCCTTAACCCACTTTGCTATCGGAAAAATCATTAAGATCATGTTATAGAAACATAAAATCACAACTGCAGACTGTAGCAACAGGGAAACTATAGAGAAGTATTCGATTAACCTGTAAGATAGCACAGGAGGAGAACATCATCAGGTCTGTAAAACTTAAGTTGAAATTGGGAGTATACAGCCAGTCATCCGTTATACTTAAATACAATAAGTCTGTTTCATCAATACTGAGGAATAAGTTCAAAGTACTTACTCAAAATCCTCATTTTTTCTAACAAAACGCAACACAACAGAAGGTGCCTGGTGGAAATAAATGTAATTCACACACATACGCTAGCTCACTCACAAGCATGGACGCACCCACGCATGCAACTATACGCGCACGACAACGAAATAAAATCTAATAACATTTTGACCAACGATACTAACTGCATATCAAACTGTCGGAAAAAATCTCCAACTGTTTTTACTGAAACAAACCTTTACCTTTAAACAAATACCCAAACTTCTACATGAACGGAAAGTTAAGGTTAAAATTACAACGCTATCACTTATTTTATATTTGGAACAAAAATGTACATTTACTGTCTTATAAAATTATCTATTGATTCAGTTATTTTTAAAGGATTTCATGTACATTTTAAAGTACGAGTATAAAATTGAATTAATTTCCTATACACGAGACAGAACTCTTGAAATTTCGCACACAAGTACGCAAAGCCCACATGTATATTTCAAAAAATTATGACTACATCAATATTGATTAACGCCAAAAAAAGTTAATCGCGTAACTTACCTAAATTCATTATATTCGATTATTTTTTACACTTGGAAGAAAGAACTATTTTGAATTACAGTTCCAAAATTCAGAACTTCTGTTTGATAGTACAATTAGAATACATGAAGAAATCGAGGCACAAGTGATCGAAAACTTGAATTTTCCCGTAAATAGCGGCCGTTTTTCCGGAGACTGCGAACGTAGAGCACGCCGGCCGAACACCGACAAACTGAAAGCCATAAATGAAAATCTCAAACATCGGTACCACGAAAAACAAATAGAGCCCATAGCGAATACAAAATGTTTACAATGATATTTGTACATACTTCAGCTATGAATATCGACACTAATTAGTTCAGAAACGGAATTTTGTTTCCACGAATAGAATAAGAGTTTTAAATCCAGTCGCCTCCAAACTAATATTAATTTATGTTAAATTTCAGGAGTACTTTGTACTTGATTGAAAATACCATTAAAATTCACAACACTAAGTACTTTTTGGTAGACTGTTTTATTTATTACACACGACATTGATGGTAAGTGACAAGTATAAAAATTCAAGTAAATTACGATAAGTAAAAATATGTTAAAACTCGTCAATATGAATGAAAACTTTTGAACACTTTTCCACACAAGTATTTTCGAGTTTCAATCTTGCTATGCAATGTTTACATTACAAAGGTCTTCTATAGGATGTATTTTGGAAAGTGTGCGTTGGAATTGAATAAAATCATTAGTAAATCGACGTTTCTCAATCAAACAACACGACGTACGGTGAATATCAATCCTTACGTTGTGAACATTCCGTATGTATGGACGACGCAGTTCGCGTCATAGTTCATTATGCGTACTGCAAAAGACTGGAATGGCTTGTCCGCCTCGGTGTTCTCGCCTACTTACAATGTAGGAGTCTTGAAGAGGAGAGTGAATTGGCTTTTATTAGTTATTGCTTTGAATATCTTAGACTTATGATTATGGTCAAGCATAAAATTGTCTTATGTAAAAAATATAATCTCATTAATTCCAGTAACCACTCAATCATTTGTATCTTCGCGCTATTGACTTTAAATAATAACTTTCTTACCAGACTCAACAACTGTATTATAATTGTTGCTAACTTTTAAGTTTAAATAAGACATGGTATTCATCATTATTAGATCAACTATGCTATTTTATTATGCAGTATGACTGTCAGTCGATTTCAGGCGCAATGCCTTTAAGACCATAGAAGAATCTAATTTGATGTTGATCACCCTCGCTTGCACACTCTGAATCAACAATTTAAAGCAGAAAAACCATGTTGATATGAATTTTCGTCAACAGGTTTATTTTATACTTTTTCCAAATTATACATTTCAGTAGGTCTTGCACCACAAATAGTACAAAGAGCACCTGAGGATGTCTCTGTAAAAACTTGAGCTACTTTTTCGTCAACCATAGTTAAGTAATTTTCTTTTTGGTAATTAAGCTTGGTGATAGAAAGAGGCTTTTAGAGCATTAATTTCATCAACGACACTTACTGTCTTTTCTGGAATCTCCTTTGAAAATGCTATTAAAATGGGCTAGATCTTATTGTTGAATTTTTGACTTAATACGTGGGGCGCACTAAAAGTTCACCGGAATCAATAATAAAAAAATACTATTAATCATCAAAAATGAATTTATTGTTTCTCAAAATGTTCTCCATTTTTCAATGCACTTTTTCATACGATTGAACCAATTTTGAAAACATTTGTGCCACTTCTTCGTAGTGACGTCAGATACATGTTTTTCATACTATTCGACAGCTTCTTCTGGTGATGAAAACCGTTGATCGCGTACCAGTCACTATGCTTAGTATGACGATTTTCTAAATCCGAGGTCGCCACGTGTCCAGTTTTATTAAAAAAGAAGCAACCATCCACATCTAGGCACTTTTCACGAGCGCCACTTTGGTTGGTTCCGGCTCATCTCGAAACTCCATACACTCGATTGCTGTTTTGTTTTGGGATCGTAGCTATAAATAAATGTTTCATCACCTGTTCGGTTCTATTGTGTAGGATCCATCAAGAACACAGCTTTCTCACATCCAAATCTTTGTGTAGAATGAACTGTATTTGTCTCATTCCTATTTCGATCATAGGGCGCACAGTATCAATGTTTTTGTGGTATAAATTTTCTCATAAAGCATCTTGCATGGTGCTTATTCGCCAAAAGCACATTGAAGCCAAACGAGGCTCTGGTGAGCTGTCTAATTACACTTAAAATCGTAAAAAATTATGCAACACAAAAATTCCCGAGTTAAATCCATTTTATTGTATTCACACAATATTTACAATGACGCCACACTGTGAACACAATTAACAATCTCATAAAACAACTTGTATTCTACGGCTAAAATGTAGTAACTTTTTTAAAAGTATTTATGTAAGTGGCCAATTCCGGAAACTTTTAGTGTGACCTATGTATTGGTAATTTATATGCTTGATTCTGGCGGATAGCACGCTTGCTTAGATTCATTAATACTTTGTAAGATAGGAGCACTAAGCAATTCTTTGCCAGTAAACTATTTCTCGTAAATTCATATTGTGATTTGATCAAATTAATCTTCATAAAAATTGTAACAGTTTCCTTTTTTGAATAAGTATGTACCGGTTTATTAAAAGATTATTGCGTATTTAACATTTTTTCTCTGCTGGCATTGCTCCTGAACTTGCTACGATGAATCCGTCTTCGTCTTCGACAAGCTATTTCGTCTCCATTTTTTTTTTTCTTTTTTGTTTTTTTTTTTTAATGATGTAGCAGCGCGATGATTTCCTGGAGGGTCTGTGGAGGTGGATACATCAAACCTAATTTCAAAGATCGTCTGATAACGTTTTGTGCACTCCCTCCAAAACATTACAGCCCTGGAATCGTACAACAGGGTTCGCCAAAAAGAAGTCCACAATGGAATCTTCCTGTTGACCCATCGCCGTTGAACACACACACATAAATTCGTTACACTTCGCTACTACTACTGTTCTAGTTTAATAGGAAACTGGCGTCTTTCTCCGACTTCATTCGGAATAACCATTAATCATACAGGATTATTAAAAATTTATGTTTTTCGCCTTGAATAAACATCATTAGGTTTATTGATATTTCTATTATCGGCGCAAATACGTGTTCGCACTACATACCTATTTTCATTAACATTAGTCAAGTCGTTCTTGAGTCAAACGCGACATACAGACACACAAGAATTTTCAAAATGGTCAAATTTATGTCAGTGAGTGATAAAACTAACCAGCATGGCTTTATCTCTACTTCGTTATCTAATCACCTCATTATATTATCGTTGATCGCTCACTTACCTATTCTTGTTCTTGTTATCGATTCGTAGTAAGTGGTAGTTATTTTTTAATCATTATTTTTATATTTCAAGTTGAATAAAGTAATTGACTATATTATATCTTATGTTATTACAAACAGTGTTTTCATCAAACAATTTTAGAAAACGATTTTTATATGTACTTACAATATAGTTTTTTAAGTAAAACCTGTAATATCTTCGAAATAGTTCACCTTATGAATTAAAGTCCTAAAAAAAACCACGCCCATTTATGTGTAGACTACCCAGTGTGATCCGGGTTTAATGTCCGTACCTAAGTTACGATATTATGAATAGCTGCAGACATTCATTCGCTGCATCAATTTTACTTACGGTCTGTTTTATTTGTATGGTATTTTTAACACGAATGTTAATGCCCAGCCCATACATATTCTTAATTTTGCGGTATCATAACGAGGCTCATTATCTAATCGAAAGTATTTGGTAAGAATAATGATACATGCCTATTGACGATACTAATATAAATTCCTTTCATTGTTTTCATTTTGTTGCAGTGTGATATTTGCTTAAGTGTGCTTGTAATTATGAAATTATTCCGTTATAATTTTCATGTCTACTTTCATGTGTAAAAGTTTATAATATAATCAGTTTCAACAATTTTAATTGTAAACTATGAAATATATTTTCATATAAAATTGAAAAATAAGTTTTGAAAGTTCGCACGTAATTCCACATGATGTTACATATTCAGCCAAGGCAACGCGTAGGTTCAAGAAGGGTTTGTATGATACTTTGTATTAAATAATTAAACGGACGACCCGTACGGTATCCGGGTCTACATGATAGAATAGCATCACTCCCAATCTTCCTGGTATGTCACAAAAGTCGACTAATAGGGCAGATTCAAAAGCTGCACCATAAATCTGTGTACTAAGATCACACACTATCACCAACTCGCAATAGGTAATTGCGGTGACTAAGGCTAACATAATGGGGAGCCACAAAGAAATCCAGGCCGCAGAATCCGGAGGCCCGCTATTCCTGGCTACGGTAGCGGCTACGGTAACGGCAGGTTAGAGGATGTTACAAATTAATTAACTGGAAGAGATCAGGCTATCATAATCAACGCAATCATCTGATAATATACAATACCAGGACACTGAGCATCAATGATAAAACATATACCTCAACATATACTCAAAATACCTCAACGATTTTTGCTGATGGTTATACGCAACGATATAAGCACCGACGTCAACATATCCTGAAGATAAGATTGAGACAATATACTTTTTTAAGAAGAAACCTTATTGCAAGTGGACTTATAGTTCGACAAAAAATCAGACTCCATTGTGGCCGACAAACAGCACATATCTAATGATGTCTCAATGATCAGCAGGGTTAAAACGCGAAGTGATCACCGAATCGTAAAAGTGAAGTTTGACGATCACGCCTCATTAAGTCTGTACTCGGCCTAACATCTGTTTAAATTTTAGGCTCCGAATGCTTTCAGTTATAGTTTCATAATGGTTTCATATGTTTGGATTTGGTCGATTATATTTGTTGCACTCAAGTCTTCTGAACATTTTTGTTATAGTTATCCCACACGTGTAGTTCTTTTGAATTTTATTATTTTTATTAATTGTTAACAATTTCCCTTATTGCGTGACAGTTGGCTTGATGATTGGTAGGTTATCATAGACTTTTTGATAAGAAATGCAAGACATTGGAATTTCAATAGATATTGCTTAACGTTTTTACATTATAAGTAATGAGTCTCATTAAGATAGGAGCAAACGAGATTCATAAAATAAGGTACTTGTATGCAGGGTTCGCAATCCGGATTATCCAAAATCTGAATTATCAAGATTTAGACTGCTTTTTTGTGATCCACCGGTTTTTAAGAAATACAATCGAATTATTTACTTCCGTGTTTTTGACCATCATGTTCTGGACGTACACTTTTAATAAGTCCTGATAATTTTTACTTTTATTAACCCTATTTCGTTATCTAATCACCAGATTAAGTCGTTAGTGCTCGGTAACTTTAACTTATCCATTGAATAATTACAATGGGCTATTGCTTGTACTCAGCTCGGTAACTTTACTTGGTAATTTTACTTTTGCGCATATATATATATATATTAACAATCGCTTGATAGTAGTGCGTATGTATGCTAGTGCATTATCATACATTATTCTCAGAAATTCTCTGCCTTATAGGAAAATTCTTCGAGTCATGAGAATCTTATGTAACATGGTTTACATGGTAGTGTAAGACTAGAAGTTAAGTTTCAGTCAGCTCGCACGCAAACTATTAAGTGTATTGTTTATGCAAAATTTAATAAGGTAATAGAAATAGATTAACACCGTAATACATCAGTAGATTATATTAGTCAATATATTTTTTTAATAATTCAATAAATACAACTATCCAAAATATTCCTGTGTTTTCTTTCTTTCTTATCCAACCCACATGTATTTTAAAATATAGTATCTATAATAAATTTCATATTGTTAACAAGTCTTAACTTGTTGTTCTTGTACGCCAGGGTACTGAAGAGATGTGTTAACAGCTAAAAACTTATAAATAAAACAATATTTAAGTATAAATATCTACGCAACTAATTACTTACTAATATACGTTTGGAAAATAATTCTAGGATATTGAATTATAACACTAATCCTGTCCAATATGATTTTATTACTGTTTGCAAAGAATATTGCATCGCGTACCTATATTATAAGTATCATAGAAAATAGATGTAGAATTTCCTGATTTTTTTTGATAACAACAGAATTTGTGAAAATGTAAGTTTCAGTAATTTATTTGGTTCAATTTACAAGTCAAATAATATATACATTGAACAATATTATTTGTGGTTTTATAATAAATAACAGCTTCTCTCGTTAGCAAATCATAGGTACAAGTATAAGGAATAGTAAGCCCATGGTATTTATCAATGCGTAAATTAAAGTTAGGTACCGAGCATTATCGACCTAATGAGGTGATTAGATAACGAAGCCAATACAATGCTGAAACTATATTTGTTCACATTGACAGACGATCAGCTTCACATCCACAATTCACACACATAATTCAAAATCGACTAGCATCTGTTAGCCCTTCATAAACGATGATAAAAAACACATTATTATGGAGACATTATTAATTATAATGAAACCCCACATTCGATAACCCGTTTTACGATCAGCTTTCGGAGCCTGGCTAATCTATGACATTGAGACTTAGGTGGATAAGCCCTTCAATATTTGTATACCTACAAAAAATGGACTTCTCATTGAATACATTTTGCTGTGGTGACATTTCAATATCTCTAATAGTTTGACTGATCCCGGGGTAACTCCAAACCTTCAGTTTTTATATAATTAAAAAAAAATGCTGAATGATGAATGAATTCAGAGCTTCAAGTTTTCTCATAGAAAATTTTGAGACGGTGACTTTGATGATAATCATATTGACGCAATATTGATCCTGATCTCCATCTTTATAGAAATTGTTTTTCTAGTGTTAATATCATAAAATATAATAACGCGATAAATGTCTAAAGTTAAATATTGAGCCTTACGGGTGCAGATAT
>DWPT01007006.1:0-11074 GCA_018251895.1 Agathymus mariae mariae | reverse complement strand
AGGGTGGTAGCTAGCCAGGCAGGCTTCACGGAAAGATAATAATACCAATAATAATATTAACGACTTAATAATAATACAAAGCCCTACCACCAAGCAGGCTGGCTTCTGTCGCCTCTTACGACACCCTATTTTGCCAACGTGGGATTGGGGGGGAGTATTCTAGGCCGCCCCAATACGGGTTATGGTTATGGATGTACATTCATAAAAATACATAATAGAATATCTTCCTTTTTTGCAGTCCTATAATAAACGGATTCTGATTTGTCTTTTGTCAAATGCTAATTAAGTTTTTTGTGAAAGTTCAGAAGATTCAGGTAAAATGATGGCCTATATTAGAAAAAATATTATTATTACAAAACCCAAGAAGAACTTCTAAGGCTCTGATTTGTACAAGAAACGGTCAATGCTGTCCAATTATGTTTATAACAAGTTTTGGCCGACCTTGATTATGCATGCCCATGATACCTCCACCTGAAGACGTAATGTACATACCGTGAGTCAATTAAAAGGCCCGAATAAACTTTACATCGGCTTCAAAGAGTTTCTGGTCCAAACCAGTACAAGGGGTTGAGTAATTTCAACTAATGACTCGCATATACTCCGAAAACAGCATAATGAACATTTTACTTATAAAGTCTGTTCTGTTTTAAGTCACTTAACATTACTTTATTTCCTCTACCGATTAAGATAAGCGAGTAACGAGGCGAGAAGTCGAAGTGTGAAATGGCGAAGCGGTGGATAATACCATTGTGTATCATTGACATAGAAGTTGCTTACATTTTTGATTTAAAGCGGTACCGCAGTTTCGCTATAGTGGATGCTAAGATGCTTTTGATAAATAGAAAAAAAACTTCGCCCTGATTGAAAAACACAAAAGATCTCTTTAAGTATTTAGTACATACTATGGTTCATAAAATTTGTCTAGTGGGGATGTTGTGATAGGTCCGGGAACAAATAAAATGCAGATATTCTATACACGGAATCAATCCAAATTACAATGGGTGTCTTCAACACGGTGTCAGCATGTTAAAGAAGACCCAGCAAGGTGCGAGTAAAATGAGTGTGGTGAGGAAAAGGCGAGATTAGCGAGTCCACTTGTTACTAAGTCTCTGACTGTGCAGCTCAAGTGTATTATTATTATTACTGGTATCATATAATTAAAGATTGTTAGCTGTTTATCGTTTATCTGAGGTATTCAAGCTTGTCAATATTTGGCTCACAGCCAGGTGAATTGCTGTGAACCTCTGGTTTTTACACATTAGCTAGCCATCTGAGTTTTTAAATTATCCTAAATGGTAAATGGTAATGGGTAAATTTAGCTCTTCGAAACGATGACGCAATGTTAATTGTATTAGGTACCCAACCATGTTTTTGTATGGAACAAAACATTTTCGATATTTAAAACATGTTTTTATTTATTATAATACAATACTTGTTTACAATTCCATCTGATGATCACTTTTTGATGTAGTTTTAGATATAAAGCGCACTAACTTAAAGCTTATCCACTATTGACTTTTAAGTATATTGGAACACCGAGTCACGCAAATTATTTGCGATAAATATAAGGTTTGATGAAGCAATCACAAATAAATGCGTTGCTTGACTAAGGGAACCAAGCGTGCATTAGGATTGTATTTTTTAGCAGAGCTGAAAAGTGTGTCTTGATCTTAAGAATAGAATGATGCCTTTCATTCTTTTCTTATTTTCAAAAGCATTCTTAATGCTGTTGTACAAAGTTGAAAATCGATTATCTGTAGCGAATTCTCATAAAATTTTTATGTGAATGGAATAAAGTCGATTTTGTTTTGCAATACGCCATTCTTTTGATTCGGTAAGGTAACAGCTGCGTCGCTTGGAGTAATGCCCTTTTTGAATATTTCAAGGCGTGTGAGAGCTTACTTCTTCCGACAAGGTGTTAGTAATATAGCAAAAGAAATTTTCTCGAGCATCGCAGTAAAGGTCCAGCCGTTGTCATCTGTAGGGCACGGTAATAAGGTTTATAGTCAAGTTACCAGTTTAGAAAGTAATAAGTGTTTCTAAAAGTATAATTTTAGGATGTTTTAAAATTTTATCAAAGCAAGCATCACTTTTATATTTAAAGTGTAAATAATGTTTACTGTAAAATTTGATCGAATAAATTTTAAAATAATATATATCATTTTACATGTCAGTCTGCTCTTTGTGAAGAATTTTTTTTATTCAAATATTTGCAGCGTGTAAATTATTCACCCTTACCATAAACATCATTCTGACGCTTACCATTTTACAGTTAGATTTTTTTATAATAATAGCCGACAAATGAGCGGACGAGCCACCTGATTGTAAGTGGTCACCGTCGCCCATGGACATCAGCAAGATCAAAGCTATCACTGATACGTTGTTGGCCAGGAAATGATAATAATAATATTAACGACTTAATAATAATATTGATAATATAATCTTTATGCAAAGCCCTACCACCACGCAGGCTGGCTTCTGTCGCCTCTTACGACACCCTGTTCTGCCAGCGTGGGATTCGGGGGAGTATTTTAGGCCGCCCCAATACGGCTAGATTAAATACAGTTATTTTTTTTTAATTTGAAGTCACGTTTAGATATCACAGTTTTAGAAATACGGCTTAAACAGATACATAATCTTGGCACTGTGCATGATTATCGTGTTGTAATTCCCAGTTTAAAAGGGTAATATTTTACGGGTATTTCCTTGAAATTATTCAAATCCTACAAATTTATTACAAAAAATTAAAAAAATAGGTATTTCCCTCTCATAACGAGCTCGTTCGTTTCACATAACTCTTGGTTATCCCCACCGAGATACATTTGTGAGCTTGGTTTGTGCAGTAACAAAATGACGACGAGGTCTGATGTATATGTAGCATCGGTTGATTTTGATAATCATCATTTATATCATTGTTAACAGTTTTATCTCCACAGTTCTAATATTTAACATTATATTGTTCTAGAAAGCAAATCAGTTAAGGGTTTCTAGTTTGAACACAATCCATCGTTGAGACAATTTTGTGTGTTTCACATTAAAGCTATTAACGATACCCTGTACGGAGTAATATAGACCATGAAGTATTAATGGCTGAAATTTAATGGCTCTGTAAATTTTATACTGGGATTACGTCGCTACTCGAGATTGTATATTTTAAACTAGTTTATTTATGGTTCCACTGTCATGTCTCTAGGTTAAGGTGTCTACGATTTGTAAATGTTAATGAAAACAATGAGTTTATAATTAAAAGAAAAAATCGTGTCGTTTATCATATTTATCAATGGAAATATTAGATACTGTCTTCTAAGTGACACCGTATTTACCTTATCATCTAGTAAGTATGATTTATTTATCATAAGTTATGAAGAAAGATTGGCGTTACGTAATAATTAAAATTTTAATAGAAATAAATAAGGTTGGCTGGATTTTTGGTGGAGCAAACTCAAGTCTCTCCTGATAAATAAGGATGTTTAAAGCGTGCTCCATCCCTCTGCTCTAGTGCGAACTGGTGGTTAGCTTTGGAACTCACCCATTTATTCGAATATGACGTAAAAATAACTATCTGACTATGCCCTCCGAAGAATGAAGTCGGTCACGTAAACAACTACTAAACGTGCTGGCAGAAGCTCAACATAGTCAATTAGTTGGAATTAACACTACCATCAATAAATAGTTATTGCTATTGATAGTAATTTAAACAATTGAACGTCGTACGGCTCTACAAAAATTTGCTTTGTTTTTCGACGACTTTTATCAAACCAACATTTCCACGGATACTTTGACGATTTTAAGTAAATATCTTTACAATATCGATGTCCATTCAAATATGTTTATGCTGGCCTAGTTGTTATCAAAAGTAGCGGCAATATTCTTCCGGTGCTTAGAGCAACCACTTGTTAAGAGTGTCCCGAATACTCCACTAAACACGTGGATACTTGTGTGAAGCGCTCTTGTAACTGAAAGCTCTTTGCCTTGGCTGTCATGCCTACAGTTGTAGTGTGGCCATATTTGTGGATTATACTTTCATATGTTATTATGATATGGCTTAAGACATATTAGTTGAACGCCAATTGCGATGTGTCTGCCAAAATCCTAATACCGATTGGTACAAAGTTTAATATTATTTATGTATGTATTTTCATGATTTTATTAATTCAGCTTGCAGTTATTGCAAAATTAACTGATTCAAATAAACAAACAATATTTTTACACCTTTTAATTTTTTAACAGAAAATATTAAAGGAAGTTTATAAACCATTGAAATGATTGTGATATTACTGAAATACTGAAATAAAACATACACAAATAGAGACTTTTCGTAATCATAAAATTATAACGAGGTCGAATCTGTAAATGACATATAATATTTTAAATAATATAAATTATTTTAAATTATTAAAAGGATACAGTTAGGAAATAAAAGTTGATGTGAATATTCTTCATTCTTTTAGCCTTCATTCTTTAGTCGACCACGGAATGAGAAAAATGTAAGAAAGAAAGTACTGGCTAGTCAGACAGGCTTCACAGAAAGATAATACCAGTATCACTGGTTAATAACTGAGTTAATAATAATACTTATAATATTTCTTTTTTTAATGTTATTATAATTAATTAATATAATTTATTAAAGAAAATCGTTACATCACTGATGTAACACTAGAAATAAATAAAGTAAGTTTAGTTCAGAAATGTTGTCCCACGAAAATAGAAGTATCATGGTAATCGTAGTTATTTGTACTCACGTGCTTTCAGTGAAGAACGGGAAAGGAGAAACGCATCATAGTTGGAAATAGAATAAAATGTTATTAATTTGTTACAGAGACTTAAAATCGAATAATGGGGATATTTATACTTTTAAGTTTTGTGATAAAAATTATTGATGATTTCATAATTGTTATTATTATCACTTAATCAGTCGATAAGATCACGATTGGAACAGATAACTAATTTAAATGCTAAACACAAAATTCATGAATTTTAAAATTAAAATTCAATAATTTTTTTTATTTTATTTTTAAATATATCTTTGAAAATGGTTGCGTGAAGTATTAAAGACAATGCACCATCGTTATTAAATCAGAATGCCGGATTATTAATATCCAATGGTACGCAATCGCAGTTCCTCATGTAACGCAATAACCTTAATTGCCCTCAGCGTTCGAGTTAACATATCATCTGAGTACAAAAGATAACGATATGATTCGTACAATGCCTGAGGATCAGTTTTGGAATGGATTAATGATACAATGTAGATAGCGACTCATAAACGCGTTACCTGGATTTTGGGTGAGTATCAAAGGATAAGATAAGAAAGGAAAGGTGGGAACGGTGAATAATAAATTACTTAGCAAAATATCTCTCGCTAGGTGAGATGTGCTGTATAAAAAGCGCGTGATGCTTCGATTGTTCATTCATATTCTTGTATATAATATCCTAATGTAGAAACTGAATGGTGTAAGTAAGCTTAAATGGATTTATCTTTCTGATATTTTTGATGTTGAATAATGTTGTCTACATGACACTACAGTGTAAGTATGTGGTATGGTTATATAAAATAATGGTACAAAAAAGTATTTTTAAATATAATTTTAACATAAAAGATCACCGGCCCAAACATCATTTATTATTTGTTAAAACTTGATGAGTTGACTAACGTCAAAACGACCATCACAAACGCCGCAGATTTAACATTCGTGCTGAATATTATCCGATCATGAAAACTCTTTGCGACTATTACCACAAAGCAAATTCAGGAAGTTGAATTGCCTTTGAAACGGAACAACAATAACTATCTGGAAACACACAGTTAGCTCGAAGTTTAGCGCTTCCTTATTGTTTGAAATTCGATTTAGAAATTTTCAATCCTTTTAAAGTATCTGGATATTAATACCACTTCTGATTGTCATCGTATAACGTACCGGGTATACCAGAATTCTGATTATTGTATTGTTATGCTAACATTTACTTTAGTCAGGCTGCTATTGGTAATAGAACTCAAATTTTTATACGTACATACGTTACATATAAGCGTCTGACGAATGACAAAAGCTACGTAAAGGTAATTGGTGACCCCAATGACACGGTTAATGACACCAAAGACATGGCTCAAAACAAGAACCCAATTGCAACAGTACCTTTGTGATTAAGTTGGGTTGTATAGAGATCAGCTTATAACATTAGTTGTCTAGAGCTATTGCCTCTGTTCAGTAGTATTTAATGTTCATCTAGCTATAGTTAAGGCTAGATGAACTCAAGGATAAATGAAGACTCTTAAATATTACACATGAATCTATGAATAGGCAAAGATAAAACGCTTCAGTACCTTTTACTCCACTATTTAACAATCGATTTACTTATTACTAAGTTACCTTAAAAGGACCTATAATAATTCATTAATCTCTAAAGAGAAATGACTTTACCACATATTGTGTAATGTAATATTGTGTAATATGTGTATTGTGTAAGTAATTACTATTTTATATTTCAGTTATTTGGTTTATAGGTCTGTGGTATAAGTAATACACTCCTATAAAATTTATGTATTATGTAGTATTCGTGTTTTTCAATACTAAAATTTGAAGAAGTTTAATAAATAAATAAACGTAATACAAATAATACGTTAGCAGTGATGCCTTAATGATTTGTACGTCGTTGTCCTGTTCTGGAGATTTGAGATTAATTTGGCACGCATCTCTAATTTGTCAAATTGTGTGAGTATCACAAATTAATTATCACTTGCTTTTTTGAAAGAAAACATCATGAGGTAACCAGCTTACTTGGGCGTTCGCTATAATGTTCTCAAGGTTGTGCCAAGTCTCTCAACCCACACTCGACCAACGTGATGGACTATGACTTTAATCCGAGCGCAGCAGTGGGACAGTTATGGGTTGTAATGAGGAGTTACATGCCTTGACTTTATTTTACAACCAAAAATAATTCTTACTCTTTACTTAAATCTTGTTTTTGATTTTCAGACACAGAGATTGTTTAGTAATATGTAGTTAATTGGATATTGAAACTTATTTACATAAGCAAACTGATAGATTAAAAGCTGCTACATATATTCAATAAGTTTATACCTAATATGGAATGCTGGTTAAAAAAGATTTGTGTCCCAAAATCGCACCTACAGGCGAACCGACACATTCAAACTGGTCATGTACTCATAATCCCACTTCTGTGAGAAGCGGAGATAACATATATACAATTGAGATATTACAACTTAATCCTAAGCACCATATTTGTCTATCACATCCATCGTTCGAAAGTGAACCTACCAATCGAGATGATAATCATAATATTAGGATTGTCATAAATGATTCAGTGTTAACACAATGTATATTGGGCAGGGTGACTTCCTCTTATTGAGGAGTCAATATCCATGCATACCCACTACGCTACTGCTGTATAGATTTGTGTGAGGATTGTTAGCAATTTTTTGTCTAATTATTTTTCATAGCTCAGTTATTATTCTATACCACACAAATCAACTTACACATGACATAAGACATAGGGCCACGAGCGCAAAGATTCTACCTATTAATTTTATAACTCCATTTTGGCTAAAAATTTAAACAGGGAGACATAAGGGCGCTCCAAGAAATGCTGCAGTAGGGTCGACATATTTGATTTGGCAATGCGCCAACATGCGAGAATTTGAGTGTTTGTTACATAAAGAACGCGGCCGAATAATGTCCCCGATTCCTAATCGTAAGATGTCGAACTGTGACTTTTGTATGTGGGCGACCCCAAGGCAAGTTGGTGGTGACCCTACCGGCCGATTGAGGAGAGCTGTCCCGGCTTATCATTCGCGCTTTGTCCAGCACGATGCACTTCTATAAGAGGAGAATGGAGAATCGTTTGGACTTCAGGATAGGTAGAACCCCTTACACCACTCAAATTACGAGTATATGCATTAACCCACCAAACGGGCAGAGAAGTCACGTCATACTTAATGGTGGCCGCTCAGAATGAACGTAGTAATAGTAGATATCACCAATACATAGCTGGCCGCCAAGGAAGCACATAACTTCATTGTATCGTGGAAATACCCACGATAGAAGTCCATGTACTCGTACGAAGTATGTATCGTAAAAATCATATTGCTGAACATTGCAAAACATTTTCCTAATCATCACAGATTGATTGTATATTTTTATTCTACAAGTGCAAAGTTCTGTCAGAAATGTCTTAAATACAACTTAAGAACTAAAAAATGTATAAGATTATTTAATAACTGTTCAAAGATTTCGATTTTCAACTTAACGCGGCGCCATTAATGTACGTTAATAACGTCTATGTCAAAAAATAGAAGTAAACATATTTTTTCACATAGATTAATAGTAACTTAACAGAGCAAATATCATGCAAAAGCAAGTAGTGTCCGCTAGCCGTTAACAAAATTGTACCTAAAAGCAAAATCCCGGAAGTAATGCATAAAAGGCGCTAACGTAGTCCATTCGCCCCGAACTTATTCGTCTCAATAAACACAATGAATAAATGGATTCCTGCATTAATAAACTTAACACAATAAATTCATGATGCTGGTAAATGTGACAAACTTTTATATATTTCAAGAGATCATTATTAATTACCCGAAAACCACCTCGCTTCTCTTAGTAAACCTTTTTTTTATAGCACCAAATGTAGGTTACATATTTTTAACAGACAATGCATAAACTTTATATTTGTATCATTTTGATTTCTCAACGTCTGTTTTTCTTTTTTCATGCAATAAGTTGATGTTTGACAATAACCCCTCTGGATGGTTAGTGGCGATGAATTCTAAGATGTTGAACGCATTAACTTTAAAATCCTATTTATTCTTCCCTTGAAGATTCCCACATCATATGTAATCGGGAACACAGACACGGGCAAGCTATTCCAGTCCTTCACAGTGCGCATGACGATCGACGACGTGAATAGGTTTTATTAAAGTTATGAACTAGTATATACCCTATGTTATATATCCATGCAATTTTGTAAACTAATATTTTAGTAGAACTTTATATTAATTTTAATATTTACTTTCTTTTGTTTTTACTTAGCGGCTTCACCCTGACTTAATTCGGGTTGAAAAATTTTGCTAATTTATGCATATAAACGCATAACATGTGGTCTATGTCCAACCGGAAACATGTACTTTTCAAACGGTAAACGGTTTAAAAACAAGTGGTGCCGTGGTTCCGGAGATAACTTTCCACACATACATAAATTCACTTAATATTTTTTTTTATATTTGGTGGAAGCCTAATATTCTTTTTTTCGGGGTAAGACTAAAATATCAATATTTATATAATATATTAAGGACATGATATTAGAAATAAACATGCCAAATATTACAAAGACATATATTTTTTATTGGGAATTATATCAATACCTAAAATTAACGTAAATTGAATTAAAAATGGTGTGTGTGCAAATCACACATGGTAGAGATGAAATTTCCAAAAAATATTTTTCGAGAAATTGGATAACAGAGTACCAGGAGTAGGAGATTTATAGAGGTTATTTTTTTAATATTGACGGTTTTCATATACACAGCGGGACGTGATGAATATTTAGGTTAGGGTAGGGATTAAAAAAATTACAAAATTCATGATAAAAAATACTATTTTTTAAATATTTTTATTCATTAATTCGCGAAGTGTGAAAGAAGGATGCCGAAACCATGAAAAAGTTATAAATGTCTGATAAAATCTATTAGACAGATTTTCATACGACTTATCATTTACAGAATAAATCACTAGACTGTTGAGCTCAACAGGAAACTAAATGTAAGGAAAAAATATAGTTATGAAACAAATATACATGCTCAAACATTCTTCGCGTAATGGGAATTTATTATTGTAACAAAATGGCCCAGCGTAACCATTGGCGCTAAAAATATCGTAACGCTTTTCCTTTCATGGTGAGCGTTTAGAAGCTTCACTTCAAAAACAAATTCAACCATAAGTCGGTGGTATAAGTATAGATTACGATATAGCCCTTAACACTGGCTTTCGTGAATCCTAAGGAATCGATATAATTAAGCAATGTCGGGCGCTGTCGGAAGATGGATTAATGCCAGCGGAAAAAATTTTAGCGGTTACACGTTTCGGGCAAGTTAATCAGGTTTGACTGTTATCTTGTAATGAAAAGTTGTAACCCGTTTAATATGAAAAGGTGGATAAGTATTTTTTTTTTCTCGATTTAGAAATTTGTTTAGTGCAAAACAAAAATTCGTCTGTTAACTAGGCTGAAATTGAAATCGATATTAAAATAATATTTATTGGAAGTTGGTTTTTATAAACACTTTTTCCTTTGGTGTGTCTATATATAACATATTAATATTAATAATTAATAATAGCAGGTATTTGGCTCGTAGCTCTTTACCTTTGTGTTTGAAAATCGAATGACCCATGTGCGACCCCGGCTGCTATAAAGATTTCCAGATCGTCAATTCAAAAATCTTCGGAAAACATTAAAACAATAGGTGTCGCAGGTAATAAAGCAAACCCTCCGCCCTGAAATGGAAAATCAACAGTGTGAAGTCACTACAGTGGACAATCACAAAGAAGATAAACACTAACACAGTACTATTATTACCATAAAATTTTTAGTGTCTTTCCCTGCAATCAAATTTACTTTCTATATAATCTCAAAGACGACTATTAGTGCCACTAGTACCGTATAATTTCCGAACGCTTTGAACATTAGTAATTTTGATAATTAAAGTTGAAAGTTATATAGGATATTAGACTCTGGCAGTTAACGCAGTACACAGTAGTGAAATAATTGGCAATTAACTAATGTCTTAAACTAATATGACTTCTATTTAAACTTATTGCAGAACAAAGTTTGGTATGAAAAATGACACTTTTTACGCGTTGAAAATGTGGGTATTAAAAGTTTTGCTCAGTGAGTCTACAGACGTGAAATGTAAGATGCTTGATTTTGAAGAAGTCAGGAAGCATTTTTTTTTTTTGGTAATTTCTCTACTTTCTCATAATCTACTTCATTTGTTTTACGTTTACTGATACGTTCCTACCGAAGCGGGAGGAGATTGGTCTGTCAGTTCTGCAAATACGAATGA
>DWPT01007005.1:0-11074 GCA_018251895.1 Agathymus mariae mariae | reverse complement strand
AACTTTATGTATGAAGTGATGCTTACTCCAATGCAACAGTGAAAACTATAACAAAGTCGGTTTAGCTGTTTCTGAGATTAGCGGGAACAAACAAACAGACCCAGATAAACAAACAAAAATTCTAACAACTGTTGTTTTGGGTTCTATTTCATTAAAACTGTATTATATCTATAGATTTTATTTTATATTTCTGCAAGGCGGATAACTTAAGTCAAACAATTCTCAATTTAAACTTATTCCCTATTTAAATATGCGAGGGTTGAAATTTCTGAAAATGCTATCATTATCTTTCTTAACAAATTGACATATATCGATTGCCACTATATTATCTTCATATCTCTAGTCACTTTCAAAGTTATATCTGAAATTGTATTCTGTATAATAAATAAAAAACTATTTGTTACAAGGAGGAGCCACAACATTCATCTCAATTGAAAGCACTGACTAACAAAGTCGAAGGGGTTGATATAATTTTTCTTGATTATAGAGGTTTGTTGACGTACATGGTATCTTCTGGATAAGGTAGTTATTATTAAAAATTAGTCTGTTCCAAAAATTTGCTGCTTACAAAGATTGTTATGCATTACTAGTATCATATACTCCCTTCGCTTCACAAAACCTGTCTCAAGTTTACAATTACAATTTGTATTTTAGACATAGGATGTAGATCTGTTTTATTATTAGTATTGATCAATCTTTATAAATGTTGTGTACAATTATGCGTACACGAAAACAGCTGTATGCTAACTGGATTCAAACCGAAGGATGACAACTCCTTAATAGGATATTTTAAGCCATCAAGAATTTCATCTATTTTTAATGTGCTGTGACAATGGCAATCACGTCACATTTCTTACATACACAACACTTGAATTGACAAGTGTCTCACAAGTGTACTATACAATGCATATCAGAAATATTGCAAACTATATGATGCTGGGATTCAGACTGTAGGTGTGCGTTACCTTTACTTCTCTCCGGCCAGCCTTCGAAACTTGTCAGCACTAATAACATACGTTAGTGAGTACATCCGTGTTTGTGACTACAGGTGCTTGCTTGTTGTTTAATGTTATTTTATGTTTGCCCTGTAGGTCGGATTATGTTATTTTTCAAATTATATTAATTTAAAATGTATAAGTATATCAAAATTGCTATAATAAAGCAATGAAGACTTTGTAAACAAACTCAATGGTAATGCCAATGGTAAACCATTGGATTTTATTTGTTCTTGTACCAATCCGTTTTCTGGTATAAAAGATATTCTATATGTTGACTGTGTGTCACAAATATCTAAGTAGATTCTTCATGATGCAGTAACAGACACCAAAATATTTAAATAGTCGAAATTTGGAATGCAGGAAAAAAGTTATCAATATGGCTTCTTTTAATTTTCTTACATAGATCCATTCACATCGGTTATCGATTTTTTGAAGTATTAGAAAAGCTTTTAATCATATTAAAGCCTTTAATTGTACTGATTACAAAATCTCACAAGACCAACATGGAATACAAAGTAAAGCGTATGACTTAAAGTGTTCAAATCAAACGGCACAAAATTATTATATGGCATATAACAGGGGGGTGTTTTGGGTTTAGTACTGTTCCTTGTGTATATAAATGATCTGCCATGGCATTACAAGTAAATTTTAGAATCCATGCGATTTTTAATTTTATATGTGTTATTCTTTCAGGTAACTTGGAACATCATGGACAGAATATCTTCATCTTCAAGTAACTCAGAAACAGAAACTACATCTGATTTTCCTTCTTCTAGTGGGTCGGAAGATTCGGAAGACTCGATGTCCGAATCGCCAATACAGTTTTTAGTAGACTCTATGTTACCAAGCCGAAGGGTGAACACGTATTCAGAGACGATACCACTACAGAGCATATTAAACACATTACCACGCTCGACACTAGACAGGCTATTAAATATTGTACCAGACATAATACCAGATATGATATTAAACGCGACGTCAGGCACGATACCAGACAGTATATTAAACCTAGCACCAGACAGGGTACTGAACACTGTACCAGACACGATACCAGAGACGACTGAATCAGAGTCACCGAATACATTGAATGTTGATGTCAATCATGAAAACGAACGATACAGTTATATATATAATGATAATACAAATGCGCATGCGGACCGCCAGAGGCTAGAGGGCGACGAGTCCAATAGCAATACGGACGCAATCGATTTAAGTGTGGAATTAAGTCGCAGTTCGCAGGCGCAAACGGTAGAAAATACTGATATAAGCGAGCCACCGGCAAAAGTCAGAAAGTTGAGCTCTCCTGCATTACAAGATGAAAACGACGGTGAAATCTGTCCGATCTGCTTAGACACGTGGGGAAACTCCGGAGACCATCGCCTCGTTGCGTTGAAATGCGGCCACCTCTTCGGTTCCAAATGTGTCGAGAGGTGGATCCTCGGTAAGAACAGTAAAGAACGTTGCTGCCCCACCTGTAAGATGAGAGCGTCCATTAAGGATATCAGGAACATTTATGCTAAGAAACTAGTCGCAGCGGATATGACTGAGCTGACATCCCTACAGAGGCAGCTGCAATCGGTTCAGAATGAAAAGATTAAAATGGAAATAGAGCTGGAAATGACTAAGTCAGAACACCGGTCGATGAAGCTTCAGCTGGAACTTTTGAAGAAATCCCTAGCGGTAACCGCGGGCGACAAACGACCTCCTAAACTAAACTGGAGGTTTGCTCTCGACAAGAACTTGGAAGTATGGAGGGACGGGGGTTGCAGAGTTCTCGCCTATAACTGTCGTTCTTATGAATTTTATGTATCCCAAAAGACGACGAACCATCTCTTCCCGGGATATGGATTAAGACCAGTCAGCTGCATCGACTATAAACTTGGGCCCTTCATACCTCTACACCCCAAAGCGATCAGGGACGTCGCGTACTCCCAACCGACGGATTTACTGATGAGCGTCGGTCTCGATGGCACGGTGAAGATAGTCGAACGTGGGATACCAACCACGTCTATACAGTGCAAGATGCCTCTTTGGTCCTGCGCGTGGGATTACGCCAGACCCAACCACTTCTACATAGGAGGCGTAGGAGGCCACGTAATGTCGTACGATGTGAGGAATACGAATGCAGTCGTGGAGACTATATCGACGCCGGGTGACATGTCGCCGAGCGTTTCGCTGGTTTCCACGGAATTTGGGTTGTTGTCCTGTCAGCTCAATTCCGCTTGGCTGTGGAGGAACACGACAGTCGGGCCGCAGCCTCTACCGCTGCCGTTGAAGGGCCCGTTCGTGTCGTTGTGCTACGACCAGGAAGCGAAACACGTCGCCATTTCCTGCCGGCCCGGTAACGGCGAACGAGCAAAGGTAGTTCTGTACAAAGTGCGTAACAGTGTATCTAACGAAGTGTCGTTTGATGTAATGGAGAACATGTTCGGCTCCTCGCGCTCGTCTGTCATGTCGCGCGCTGGGTTCGTTAAGTGTGAAGACTCTGCTTGGGTCGCAGCGTATTCCGAGAGCGACTCCGCGTTGCTGCTCCATCCGATAGATGGCAGCAGGACCATGTCGCTGCCCGCGGCTGAAGCAACTTTGGACGTATGCACCGGACAGGTCAACGGCGAAACGATCCTGGCAGCCTTATCAGACTCCAGGTTGCGACTCTACAAATCGTACGCCACTAACAGGTACACCAGGTGAATGATGAATAGACGTTGCAATGAGTATTCGATTGCGTGGACTGATTGCAATGAAATATAAAAGAACCTAAGATAATTAATCTTAAACATCACATTATTGAAAACTAAGAAAGCCAACAACTATAAATAAACCCGTGTATTAAGTTTAGGTTGCATTTCGCTAAATAAGACACGAACGATATCGACTTTGTTCACAAAGGTGCGGCTGACACAGATCAATTGATATTTGCGATTACTTATATTAAGTAATTGCTTCTATTACAGGAACTGAACCTTTTTATAAGTTTTTTATCTGTAGCAATGAAATACAAATTTTCATGCTTAAACGCCGACATCACGTTTTATACTTTTTTTAAAATAGTACCGCGGCCGAAACTAAATTTCTTTTCATGCATTTATAAATTTCATGTTTGCCCATTTTATTGTTTAATCAGTCGATTTTCCGTATTGTGTAGATTAAGAATATGGCCATTTACTGTTAATTTAAAATTAATTGTTAACTTAAAATTAATTAATGCATAAAACCAATTTCAAACTTTATTTATTTCCCAATTAATATACATGTCGTCTGGTTTCAAAAACTGCTTGAACTGCAAACCTGGTAAAGCATGTAGGAGACAATTCATTAGCTAACATGAAAACTTGAAGGTTAGGTTATCTCTTCCTTATATCAGTCAAAAACAGTTTGGGATACTATTACGTGGAAAAAAAAATCAGTAATAAAATCAATAAAACAAATTATTAGTGTAAATGAAAAATTTCATTCGACAGTTTTGAGGTATCTTTGAAGAGATTTGAATTCTGAACGACGGATATGCTGTACGATAAAATTAGAAGCATTTTTTTAAGATATATAGAATTGTTAGTTTATTATTCTGAATATAACAAGAATAATAACAATAAACTCGAATGTTAATTACATTTGTTTACGATTTCGGTTAAATTTTACGTGTTACGTTTTAAATGTGCGGGTGTGCATATGCTAATCGTAAGCGTGCCGTTCACACTGGTGCGTCTCCAGCGTGGACGTTCGATAAACGTATTTACAGCACTTGCGCTGCGATAATACAACCCAATGACGAGGCCATGCACACGTCGTTTGTTGTTACCATTAACAAAACACTTCGCTAATTGTTATTTTAGTGTCGCAATAAGAAAATGTCTGAAAATTAATAAAGTCTATAAGAGAACAGTATTTACAATTTGCGAACAAATTACTGTAAATTACTGCTATGGAACAATGATATATATTGACGAATTGTGTCAAGCGATGCACAAGGGTAATGTCCAAACATACGTTCACTCGTGAACGAACTCGACACTGGGCGAACGGCGAACGCCGCGGCTGCTCTGTGCATACATTTATCACACGCAGTTGGGAAACGCTAGAGTTCTATGTTGCTCTGTGCCGTATATCGCATTTATAGTTAGTTTTGTTTGTTTGTATATAAAGAGTGGTGTCAGTGTGCGTAATCAGTTTTTGTGTAGTAATTTATATACAGTGTATTGCTTGGGTTACGATTTTTTTTGTAAAACTGTGTATATAATAATAATGATCTATAAAAAAATTGTGATATCCTTCAATGTGCTAGATTTTTATCCCAGTTATTAGTGATCCTCTCCATGTATTAGACTTTGGTCTGTGAGGATTTAGTGACGAATTCCATATGAGATTTTGGCGCTAAAATGCAGTGATCCTGTCCGTATAGGAGTACGATGCCACGACGCCGATATAACAGATCTTGTTGTAACTCACAGACTCGATTTATTATGAAAAGAAGAATTCAAATCTGTTTAGTAATTGTTGTGCCCAAACAATTCAACATTGCATTGAATTTCAATTCAGTATTGGCCTCGGGGTCTGCCAGGGTGTTTACAATTTCAACATCGTTTACACCAGTTATAATCCGTATCCATTGAACTGAACGAGTTAAATTTGGTGACTCATAGACATCGAAAATAAACATAACATTTTCGTATACATATGAAGTGAAAATACTCTGAGAAGTTATTGTTTTTTTTTTATAATTTTAGTAGTAGTTTAAAAACCAGTACAAAGGTTCTTATTTCTCACCCGTAGTGTACAGGAATGGCTTTATGTAAATCCTGAGTCCTTGAACTTCAACAGAAAACATTCCTACCTACATTTACTATAGGGTAATATATCTCGCGCACTCTTAGTTAAATTAATACAATATTACAAATTACTCTGTGTAAACGAACAAAATTTAATGTAGACAGCTGTCAGCACTGCCGAGTTATTGTCGCCATGGAACAGAATAGAATATCGCTGTGGAACCCAAATCGTGAGCTCCTGGATCATATTTTGTAACTATATAAAACGTGTTTCATTCTCAATTAAGGCCCTTTGCACCGGAATTGGAAAAACATCTTAGTGTGTGATGCGTCGCAATTTACGAACGTGTGAACTCACCGACTTCCCGCTAGATGGCGTTATTTGTACTGTACCGCCTTCACTGTAACTTAACGATCTACGAAGAATACTTAATTTTTGTTATTGTTACCTTGTTAATGTAATTATTGTATTGTGTAAAATAAATAAATTGTCGATGAGTATCGTTTTGTGTAATGTATACAGTACCCAACGTGTTTCTGGCGTACTCTTTTGGATCCGTCTCATAATGCTATTGTCCTACGACGGTGCAGGTGACACTATTTTGTCTTAGTCCCCATGTGACATCAATACTTCAACAGGCCCATAGGTCAAGTGACACCCAATTTTTTTTAGTCCCATTTCCGCCGACACCCTGTCCGATTTGCAGGACGTGAATAATCTTTTTTTTCCTCTAAACCTTGTGTCACCTCTCGTATTCAAAGATATTTTTTATTAATTATCCTTTGAACATACAACAATAAAAAACGAAAAACATTTTTTTTAATTAGTGTATTTAAATCTAACGACTGAAATCCGCAAAGGTTAATAGGGTATATGACTATAATGCCCAAGTACTTATTACTATTATTACCTGAATTAAGCAAATGGTAATATGAAAACAAATATTTACAAAATTGCAGCATTTCATTTTGCGTAATTGTATGTCTAAGACAACCGTAAGTTAGTAATGTCGCCACGTAACTGCAGCGTCTGCGGCTGGCTTCGGAAGCTACATGTTGGCAACTGGCGTCCGATTGCTGTCTGTCATGTGCCGCTTCCGGCGGAATCGTACATTGTGACTGTAGGACTGAAGGCTGTTCTTAAGGTAGCGGGCTCAAATTGCAAGCAAACTGCATCGAAATATTTCACAATTGAATTTATAAGGAGGATTCGCCAGCTAGGCATGTTACGATGAATATCATTGGTACCGTGTTACGATGAATATCATTGGTATTAATTTACGTTAAGCCCAGTGAACTGCAACGGTGGTCGATCAGTAGGATGCATCAAGAGTCTGGGAATTCGAGCATGGATGAAACCTCTTTCCATAGATATGATGATATACATAAAAAATCTTGCCGATAGTGACCTTGTCCATAAAGCGGAGGGCTTATACATTTTAAGTAGCCGGTACGTGCAAAAAATCCAAACTTTCTTAGACAATACGTTAAACAAGTCACAATAGAAATAATTAGAAGGTAGTCATGACGTCTTAATGCGATGACTGTCATCGTAATAATGCCCTAGCGCTCTTTATTATGTTGGTGGGGCACACTCGATGCTTATTGGTCGGCGTGCCCGCCGCTTATAGGCCACCATACTGGCAGGAATTGCCAACATAATATACGTAATATGTATGAATATTCTCAATATTATACCACTTATACTGGCTTTGATGATGGGAAACATCGTGAGGATATCTGCATACCAGAGAGGTATAAATTATTGTATTTATATTTACATTTGGGATGTAAGGAGCTCAATCCGTTAGTGATGCTTTCTTTTTGTTCTTTTTTTTATGGTAATAGCCGACAAACGAACAGATAAGCCACCTGATGGTAAGTGGTCAGTGGGTATCACTGATGCGTTGTAGGCCAGGAAATGAGAAGAAGGTAAGAAAGAAACTTCTGCTGAATAACGAACAAGTCTATGATAAACATTCCTCCCTGTTTTAGGTCACTGGGATTTAGCACCCAGTTTTAACCAGATGATGCTTGTGTTACTGAAGTCTATGAGCGACGGTAACCATTTACCATTAAGTGGTTCGCCTGCTCATTTGTCAACTAGTTACATACACAAAATCATTTTTGTAATAATTTAATTGTTGATAATTTTTTTTAATAGTCCGACGATTGCTAAAATCTGTACTATTTCTAACAAGGTCATATAAACATAAGCTCTTCTAATCTTTGATCTTATTTTATATTTTCAATTTTGTACTGTAGATGAGTGAAAATTATTTAAAAAGTGAGTGGTAAATAGTTAATTTTTACTTCAATCATGCGTAAAATTAAAACACATCATTTATATTTTAATTTATATAGATTATGTTATCGATATATAAGCCAAAACAGACGGACACATAAAGATTAAATATTAATTATAACAAATGAACCAAATATAAGTTAGGCTAAAAAGTATTTTATCAAAGGCAAAGAAATATTAATAAAAAAAACATTTTACCTGACATTAACGTTTGTCACTAAATGTCTGATTTAGACCAATTTAGACCGCGGCCTTGATGAATAACAGTGTGTGTCAGTTTAACTTTGTCATTTGTTTTGCTGTATTTTCTTACAAATACTAAGAGAAACCCCATTGAAAGCGGTTCAAAATTAAGTGATATCAAGATTTTAATTAGAACAAATACTTGAATTCGGTTTTACAAAGGTAAGTTCACATATTTTATAGGTTTTAGAAGCAGGTGCGCAACGACGTACCAACGAGGTCATGCATTTACTGCTAATTTAAATAAATCACTTTCAAAATAAAATAATTAAAAGTAACAAGCAGATTAAACTTCACCATTATATATGGTAAGATTTATATTAGAAAAGGTTATTCGGAGTCTCAGCGGGAGTATAAATTCCTTAAATTATAACAGTTACGTGTAGAAAAACCATCATAATATATACCTAGTTTAAAAAAGATGAAGCATACACACACATCTTTTTTTACTTTGTATTAAAAATGAATTGTTTAAGAAGATATTGAAAAATTTATAAGAAAATATCTATATTATCATAGACAGTCATTAAAAATCACAACATAAAAAATATTTCTGGGTTTGTTCTGTTATGGATGGTAGGTAACTCGGCAGATAAGTCTTACTACCGTGCATGTTAGTTTTACATCAAGGACCTTCAACGGTTTGTACTGTTTGCCAAAACCACGTCTGTTCAGTGGCAAACATTACAACAAAATGTTTGAGATAGATATACAAAAGTAGTGAGTACCTGTTACAGTTAAAATGTTGATGTCAGTTACCAAACTTGAACGAATATTTATACATAAGTGGCCTTGTAAAACTGGAACAATATAGTTCATGTCAGAAGTTGATTTATATTAAAAAATAACAAATACCATCTTTTCGCTTCGGAACAACTACTTTACGCTATTTTTAAGCGCATCTGCATTTTTCTGGGCTTTTCTCGTTCTGTGAATTAAAAAAACATATATTAATTCATAACTTTTTTATTCATGGACTGATTGCAACGAAACAAACTAAATATTAAGTGACACTTACTGCAATACAGTAGTGAAAGCTGAAACGATATTGGTTAAGCCGTCTCTGAGATTAGCGAAAACAAATGCACAGACAAACACACAAAAATTCTAACAAATATTGTTTATGGTTCTATTGCATTAATAAAGGGCCCAAATAATGTTTTTTCACATATATTGTTCATGTACAGAAAGCGATCAGTTATAATTTTATTATTAGTATAGATAATAATAATCAGAATGAACACCTACAATTAACAAACAGATAAGTAATTCAATTAAAAACACTCCATCTGACAACATTGTCCATTAATTAGAACAATTTACAGAAACATTATAAATATAGCCATACTTACCGCAGATTGCGTCAATCACGAAGCAAAGAACCTAAATCTACTGTCTCTTTTTTTGCACCCAGACAATGGGAACAGGCTACTCTCCGTAGTTGCGCAGGAAAGAGGTGGTGACTGCTCATGTATACCAGCGCAGCCGGCTGCACTGATTATGTGGTACTCCCAATAAACCTAAGGACCTACCCAGTAAACACCACCCGAGGTTGGCTTTGGCCCTATGGCCCCTAAGCCTTCACCTGAGGTGACCCCCCTTAGGGAAGAGGGGGCTACTGGTGCTCCCTAGGAAGAATCCACACGTAAATTAGATAATGACAATATCACCTGAAGGAGGCTTGTAGTATCATCACAATGAGCTCTATCTGAGTTGTTAGAAGCTCTTGACCCTTGGAGGTTGGCCCATATATTATCTAAATTTGTTCAGCGACTTTCAAGAGATACTATTGTAAATAAACTATGATTCCAATAGCTGTCTTGACTTGACCTATAACAGTGCCTCCCGTCATTGAAGTGTTCAAGAAATAATGAATAAACATGAATGGTGATTAGATTTGGTCGAATGCTTCGACAATGTGAAGTGTACAGTTCAACCAGTTAACAAATATTAAGTAAAAAATAACTGCAAGTTATTTGATTACAGCAAGCAAACACCGATCAATCATGGAGAAAATTCTGCAACAAGTGGCCCACAACATGGAAAAGCAACTGGACAGTGAGCTGGAGAGGTGAGGGTCTTTGTCTGAGATGCTGTTTCGAGTTTAATTACAAACTTTTATGTGGAAAGACTCCATACTATTGTTATTGAGCAACAATATATCATTGAATGGGCTGTATTTTATAATTTTTCATCTACATATTTATAATAGCATTTATTAATAATAATCAATCAACATCGACACACTCGCTACACTCCAGTAGTAATCCCTGTGTTGTGGGTGGTTTCTTAGATGGATGATATGAATGTAATTAGATCAAAGTACCTTTAATTTTAAAGACTTGCCAATTTTGATGGAAAATAAAATTCTATTCATAAAGATGGTGGTGATAAAATAGCCACAGATTAGCTGCGAATTTCAGTCACTCATTTCTTTTTAATTATATACGCCTTCCAGGCTGGAGACCATGGACCAGAGCGACCTGGAGGCCATCAGGCAGCAGCGCATCAAGGAGATGAAGGAGCGCGCTAAACTGAAGCAGGAGTGGCTCGCCAACGTGAGTTGACCCTTGTATCTTTTTACGTATGTCTAAAACATCGCAAGGAAACCGCGAAATCTCCGTAATGTTCTGTGAGATACGTAAAACATAACAGAGTGTCGTAAGAGGCGACAGAAGCCAGCCCGCTTGGTGGTAGGGCTTTGCGTAAAGTTTATATTATCAGTATTATTATTAAGTCTTTAATATTATTATTGGTATTAT
>DWPT01007004.1:0-11074 GCA_018251895.1 Agathymus mariae mariae | reverse complement strand
CTGCACCCGTAAGGCTCAATATTTAACTTTAGACATTTATCGCGTTATTATATTTTATGATATTAACACTATATATCTTCAACATGGAAGTAGCTTGAAACGCTTAAAACTTTGTTTTATTCTGAAGAATGTTGCAGGCAAATTACTTGAGTCACATAAGTTAGATTATATCATAAGTTATAGTACTTAGTGTAAAAAAAAACAACTTAATACCACACTAAACAAACTTAAAAAATAATGTAGGAGTGTGGTCGATATTTAAAAAATAATAAAAAAATCTCGACCCCAAAAAATAAACACTTTAATTACCCGTTACCACCCACTACAATAATTTCTATGTGCGTTACAGAAGCACGTACAAAGCTTTCATTCCATTAGTACGCACATAATTGTGACATATTAATCGAAACATTAATATATTTCAAATAACGAGTATAATACATTAACGTGTTTCTTAGGTTCTTGCGAGTAGCTATTGGGTCGCTGACAACAAGACTCCTCTCAAAAGGGAAAGGTTAAACAAATATATAAGTCCTAATAAGTTCTATACAAATAACGTAATAGGATATATACAAATATAGTTTGTAATACAATTTAGGTTATAGATTACGCGTGAGATTGCCACTACCAAAACAAATGTAACGATAATTGGTTTCTAATAATCATGGGTCGCGTGCGGAAGTTTCAGAATGCGTACCATATACGTATTACACATAAAAGATATATTTTCTTGTTAATAAGTATTTGTATTAACTTGTTATCATTAAATGAGCCCGGCAATGGCGCAATTATTTACGTAGCGAATATTCTGTCGCAATGAGAGCTCGCGAATAAAACTTCCGTCCAACTATGACGTCACACAGGGGCAATCTCCTAGCATCTCTTAATTATGCCGCTACGTATTTCGTATTACAATAATGAAGGGAACAATAACAAAAGTTTGGACGTCGGAGCGCGGGCAGCGGACAACTTTAACGCTGCTCAACTGAGTGCTCTCTGAACTCGTTCCTAATGAAAACTTGCTTGTTACCAACAGAGAGTACTATTTTTATTTCGTACAAAATAAAGTTATAAATTGTCGTTACAAGTTCACTTGACTCACTTCGTAATCCATACCGTTGTTTCCTTCAATTAAGGCAACGGTCTCTGTGAAATTACGTGCTTAGCTTTCAATGTACGCAACTATCTTGGAGCCGCTTATGTGGGAGATTACACAATGTACATCTGCCTATTTAGAGTGCTTTACTACGCTTTGTTTTGTTTGAGTATATAAACAGAATGAAACTAATATAATAGTAGAATAATAATTTTATTAAATATTATAATGTATAACTCATTTCTCTTTTACTAAATTGTTATTCACTACAGCTTCAGATATTTCATACCAACAAACGGACGCTCGTATGTCCGCGTACACAACACATGAACGTACTCGTATGTTATACTCGAACGGAAGGCGTTATTGCACAGAAAAATGTATCACAGCGACACCACTGAGTAAAGGCCTACTGTTGTATACCGTCCGTTATTGACGACGCCTGCAATAACTCTCATTTTATACGGTTATTATGGCGTTATAAACGCCACCGGCCGGTGTTTCATACAGTGCCGCGGCAGATTAGGTATACTACTTGTAGCCCGGTGGGGCGCGTTACCCCCTCGGGCCTGGTGTCAACCCCACGTGTCGCTCGACAGATGTGTCGAGACATTCGATATCGGGAGAACACATTCATAATCTTCACATCAACTTCTCGCTTCTTATATTAAATATAACAACCGTCATCACAGGTGCGAATGTAGTTATTGCTCGAGTTGTATTCCTTGAAAAGATTATTGATTCCGATAATGGCGTGGAGCTAAAATGTTATAAGGTCTTTGTTGGTATAAATATGTAGCATTCTATTTACGAAGGTCAAACTAAAAACTCTCAGAAATCTAAAATTGTACAAACTAGCAGGTTATTCGTTTCATATAAGTTTTCAAAATAGTGTCCATTAACATCAATACATCGCTGTATCCGATAGAACCACTAAAAAAAGCAGTTTGCTCACTCGTCCTTAGGGGTCTCTTCGACGGCCTTTTGAAACGCAGCTACTACTTCCTCGCCCTCTATAAAACGTATTCCTTTAAGTTTTTCTTTTATTTTCGGGAATAAATAAAAGTCTCAAGGTGCGAGGTTGGGGCTATATGGCAGGTGACCCTGTAATTCCACCTCTGACGTATCTAAATAGTCGATCATTTGCCTGGCGGTATGCGACGAGGCGTTGTCGTGGTGAAGGAGGATCCTACTACGAGGTCGTTTTTCCCGAACTTTTTCCAAGACAAGTAGTAAACATTTGTTAGTGTACCACTCTGCAGTAACTGTTTTTTTAATCCTCTAAAACAATTGTTGCGTAATGACCTGGCCTTCGGAAGAACAAGGCCACCATCTTTTCTCCCAC
Source organism: Agathymus mariae mariae (assembly GCA_018251895.1). Lineage (NCBI taxonomy): Eukaryota > Metazoa > Arthropoda > Insecta > Lepidoptera > Hesperiidae > Agathymus > Agathymus mariae. The sequence continues at coordinate 8,633 of DWPT01007004.1, read as the reverse complement.
GCTTCGAACTTTCTTCTCTTTAGTTGGCAACTCTTCGGAAAGAAACACCCACTGAGCAGACTGCCTTTTGGTTTCCGGATCATAACAGTAAATTCAGCTTTCATCACCCGTAATGTCGAATACAGCATTTGAGTCACCTCCGTTCAATCTTTGAACCATTTCACAGCACCAATCAACCCGGCGGAGTTTTTGAGCCTCGATCAAATTATGAGGTATCCACCGGGCACAAAGCTTCCTGACCGCTAAATGTTCATCGAGGGTTTTGTGCACTTGACTCATACCGATGCCTAAGATTGTCACTCTTTTATCGGTCTCTATGGTACGCCGCACAACACTAATGTTATCTTCAGTCGCCACCATAGAAGGCCATCCCTCACGCAGATTATCGGTGAGATTAGTGCGACCACGTTTAAATTCATTAAACCAGGTGTAAAGAGTTGCACAAGATGGAGTTTATCGTGAAAGGCCAATCGAAGTCTATTATAAGTTTCTTGTTGGCTTAAATGACATCGAAAATCATAAAAAATCATTGCACGAAAATTTTCTCGCCTAAAATTCATACTGACGTGACACAGACAATTTTCAATTTGCTGCCAAAACGTGAAACAAATGACAAATGAATAAAATACATATTCAATAATATTAGCAAAGAGTTCTATTTTGAAAATTCAAACTTACTTTTTTATTGTATTGTTTACAAGTGGCCAGTTACACATTCGTAACACATTTAAAATAAACCTTCTTTAAGACTAAACGTCAGACTTGTAGAAACAGTGGATAAAATATATAATTTCTGGTTTTATAAATAATGATTTCCTATTATGATTTATTGTTTGAATTAGAATGGGTTTATAAATTCATTATACATCAAGTTTATTACAATATTTAACATGAACCAGCTATATCAGTTTATTTGTAAATATTCTATAATATAAAAATACCTGAACCATCTCGTTACCGACGGCGCTTGTAACTTCAAATCACCCGTAAGCCTGTAGATTTTAATTAAAGTAACTATTGCTTCTGAAAATAAAGGTACTCTAATTGAAGCCGGGAAAAATAAAGTTAATTTCTCCAACGTCGCTGCAGAACTTTCATTGGCGTACTTCCACAGTAACAATTGCGAGTTCGAATAATTATGTTTACGGAATCCTTTTCTTACGCAGAGATTATTTATCTTTCCCATTGTTACGAGAAGTGACGTGGGCGAATTTTGCGAAAATTCTCCATTTGTCTACGCCGAACACACAAAGACAATGTGAAACCCAAAACTTTTCATATGTTCTGTAGCAATTCTATTCTTGTTTTTATTCTCTTGATGTTTAATTTCCAACTTCTACAACAATATAATTATATTGACTGTTTTCTATATCAGTTGCTTGGAATAGAATTAAATCTTTACGATCATTATTGATATTTATTTCAATTTTATATTTACATAGATGTTCAACCCGCAAATAACTTTTATCCGACATTTCAGTTTCTTTCCCTCTCTTTCCTCAGTTTATAGGCCCGCATAAATAATGGGCAGAATAAATTTAAGTCACCCGTTAAATACATAATTGGTTCCTAAATCGAAATATTTATTTCAAATATCTGCACATGATAACACTTTATCAACCCCAAATGAATATCAACCAAACAACGCTTATTTTACTTAAACATTAAATTTTAACATATTTTGAAAGATAATGCATAACAAAAATACGACATTCTAGCAAATTCAACTGAACCCATATTTGCCTTTTCGGAGGCGTTACCATCTTTGCCTCAACTCCAACGAAAAGCCACCCTGTCGCGCGTGAAATACCAAATACGCCCCAGTTTCAGAGCAGATCGCTGATGTTGCTAGCTGTTTGTTTGTTTAGGTCATCGCGACCAAATGGACTAAATGTTAGCAACGAGCTAACTTCAACTTTCTAAATAACAGCCTATATTATAGGCGTAATATATGTGCCAGTTTGGTCGAAAATACATATTGGAGCTTCTTTGCCGACAAAAATGAAAATGATAATGCTGATTTGAGTCAACCTTAATCCATAATGAATGTTTGATCGCGCCATGTGAGTATATCATCGGGTGAGAACGTGACGGAAGTTCTAAGTTTTTGCACAAGTGAGGGGCGGGTGCGGAGTGGGCTCGCCATTTCCGTGATAGGTGTTAGCATAATCGCGAACGCTGCCACCTATTGTTTACGGGTGGCTAATGCTGTTTACAGTAGAGGGTGGTCACGTCACGCTTGTGTGTCTTAATCGTTAACAGTAACACGCCTGCTCATCGCCTTGTACCGTTTGGCACTTTAAGCAGAAACTTCGTCGATGTCAGGTGATTACGTGATTCGAGGAAAAGCGTAGAACGTAGTAGCGTTGCGAAGTTGAGGGATTTATTTATGTGACAGATTGTAAGCTACGATAGGAAGTAACTTGTTGTTCGGGGTACGGTAAATATCGGAAAACGATTCTGAATTTGGAGTTCGCAATTCAAATTTGTAATTCATGCAATGTATGAATAAAACTTGTAAGGTTGATATTAAAAGTTCTTAAAGTCTTTTACTGTTTAACTTGATCGGTATAATAGCGAGAAGAGATAGTTTTTCAGTCACTTCTCTTCGTCGACACAAGCTTATACAAGTTTTCTGCTTGACATGATGCCGAATATGATTGACGCGCCTTTTGACAACAGCCTTTTGAAGTTGATTAGATTTCATTAAAGGTACATTTAATTCTTCATTTTATGCAAATGAGCTAAATTCGCTGCATTCTTTGTTGGATGTTTGAAGTGTTATGGATTTAAAAAAACTAAAAGTAATTAAAAAAAATGAAATAATTTTTATCAATTTTCCCATTCTCCTTCCGCAATGCGAAGGAAATTATAGGATCGGTTCCCCACTTTTTTATTGCTCACCCTGACATTATACTATGTTGATCTCGATAAAGTTATACAAAAAACAATCTTTTAATTTTCTTCCTACTACAACAAAAATATTTATATTTTAACTATAATAATCGCGTCTTTTTGTCAACGTACTTAATATTTTTAACTTGCATGACAGGTTGTATGTCACTGTATCGTAATCATTATGAAGTTTAAATATAAAGTTATTACAGATTATAATTTATTATAAGAAACGTCATCAATTTCATCCACACATTGTTAGGGATATAATAAGTGCAAAATTAAATAACAATTTATGCTTAACTTAACTCCACTCAACGCTTTTAATTGAGCAGTCCAGTTTCTAAACAATCACTTTCAAAATGTTATTAGTGTTATTAGGTAGATATTTTTACTAAGAGATCGTGCTCTTACGTATAATAAGGTTAACCAATTGACTCTCAACAACGTCTTATAAGCATTAATAACTCACTCAATACTCTAAAGAGTCCAGGTATCTTTTGAGTATTCGCCACGTCACCGTACCAATTCAAAAATCTATTAACCAGCTATGTGCTTTCATTTAAATTGTTGTAGCGACTGAAAACAGAATTAGTGTTTTCAACACAAAAGAAATACATACTTACAAACAGTAAAACATTGTTTGAAACGAGTTTGTAACTCAGTGAACATTATCGATAATAACAAAACAATACGGATCTCGCACATATTAAATTCTGATCCAAAAGCATTTAATTTGAAATAATAACCGATAAATAACACTGGTTCTGTAAATAAAATTATGTTCACATTTCATATGGTCTAATTTTTTTAATTTTTGTTTTATGCGGAATAAGTGGGAAAATATGCAAGACAGATATAGAAATATATGTCAAAACAATATACATAATACAATGAGTTATGTGTCACTGAAGGCTTAGTCCACTTCACTTATATAAGATTCACACGTCCTTATTCCGCCGCTTCCATGGTTTCAACTTTTTTGAGTATTTGTGTTCTTACCTCCTTACTATTAATGAGAAATGGGGAATGCAAAGAAAGATTCGTATGCAAAGAATTTCAATTAGTATTATCTATTAATGTACACTTAATACTTTGTGTGAAAGAAAAAAATAAGGTGCAAGTTGAAAATAGAAAAAAAAAATTTCGTTATTCCTATCCAACCGTATTATTATCATCACAACCCTTTGTCCCTATACAGGTATCTCAACTCGTTCTAGACTAAACACGTAATGTATACGCAAGTTTAAATTAGTTTAAATAATAACAATACTGCCTATTATAGATATATACACAAAGCAAACAGACTAGTAAGCACGAAGAACTTATTACAATATCGTATTATTTATGTTAATGTAAACTAAACTATTCATATGGAAAGTTTTGAACAAATCATTTCACGAATTACAAAGTTACGGAGGAACAAACATACATCAGAAGTTAATTCAAATTAATCCCTACAATTCCTATAGTAATACTATACATTTACTATCTCTATGTATTTCGTTTTATTGTGTCATTTACTCTATAGACAATGATAACGTACATATACATCAAGAAAAGGCAAAATATACACTAGATAAATTAAACCGAATACATATATCAAGACTTTACAGATATGAGTGAATTGCGTCTAAACGATTTTGACGTAACAATAAGAAAGTACAACATTTTTTTGGAAATAAAAGTATAATATAGTCGTTATATACTCGCAAAATAAAACAATGTAATGGGTTGCAATAATATTATTAACAAATGCAACCTTCTTCTCAAGTCGCCTTCAGTTTTAAACAACCTTTGGATAGGGCAATTGAGAACACAAAACGCGTTAACCCATTACAACAGTTGCTTTATCATTAGCGTTTATGCATGTAGATATATTGTTTTCGAATACAATGCATATTCCTAGGAATATGTCTAGATTATACCTTGCTGAGTATAGGACAACGAGTTTGGTATCCAGTCGGTACAGCCATTTGATGTCATATAAATATTATTAGCTATGGGCTCGTGCTATGGTTGTGTGGACTATGACTCGCAACGTAGAAATCAGTTTATAGACCGGTTATTTAAGTGATTATTTTATGTTACTGTCGTTCCGTACCGACTATGTTCTGGTTTGACAATTAATTATTATATATACACACATATTTGTTACACTTGCAGCCTATGTGCATACAGAGTAATGTGCACCATTGAAATGGTATTTTTTTTTTTTATCAAATAAGTGACGTGGTTTCGGAGATTACTTTCCGTGTACACGCAAACTCACAATATCCGCACTCCCTCTTTATAATATTAGTATAGATATAGATTTATGTAAATTAAATTGTTGGTACATTTTTGTTTTATCTTGTTACAGGTTTTGGGTTCGTCACATTTCAAAGCGAGGACATAGTTGATAAGGTGTGCGAAATCCATTTTCATGAGATCAACAACAAAATGGTAAGTTTACCTTCTTTTCAGAGTTTTGTAGATATGATGAAACGATGGAATCTTTATCGAATCATAAGAACGGCTGTGTTGGTTGAATGTCAAGCAATGATAGTTGTAAATAAACGAATTCAGTTTTAGAGGTTAATTGGGGTCAATTGGTAAGTTAAAAAAAGCTTTTTTATAGTCCTTAATGAAATTACTATAATGTCAGATGATGATCAGAAGAACGTGTTACGAGGCATACACTTTTATTTTTATATGTGTTAACTAAATAGTTTAAAAGATATTCAATGAAATTTAAGAAAATTTACTTCTCCCGTTGTAACCACTTGCCTTGCTACTACCGGGCCTAAAATTTTGAAAATAGGTTGCTAAGATTAAACTGTAGAATTATTATTGATTAGCTATGACGTACATAATTTACAAATCTGTTAAGTACATCTTATCCAAATTTTATTTAGTACTTTCCTGATATACGGTAATAATAAATAAAGATATAAAAATTCCAAGGAAAAAAGTATATGCTTGTGTTATCGAGAATAAAGATAACAAATTAAACTTTATGTAATCACGTCACAGATTTCGCATTATTTAGGCACATTATGGAACCTTTTAAGTATGCACGTTTCTTTACGATATTTTCCTGCACTTAAGGAAGCTTTAATTAATGACTTACACCTGTATAACTTACGATTAGGCACAGATGCCCCGGGAGAATAAGCTACCACTTTCAGCATCCGATCCACCGGATGCTAAATACAAATACAAGTAAACTGTTTGACACGAACTTTTAGTAACGGAACGTGGTCAAGGACTAACTGCCATTTAATTCACGACAACCCAACCCTACTAGCACCAACCGGCGCAGGCATTGCTCACAATAAAAATAGTAGTGACGAAGGAACCAAACAGAACCCCGCGAAGATTTTCAACTGCCAGTAGATATCAATTAGAGGCGAAAGAACCGCTGGCATCGGTCCAAACAGAGCCAATAAAATGCCACTAAAACTCGCCTTTAGTGTGTTTTGATTTTCTTTTTTCTACCACAACTCGAAGCCAACGAGAAAACCGTCTAGTGACATGTGTATTCGCGATGGACTCAGATAATCTTAAAATTAAATACGAGCCAATGTCACTTCAATTTTATATGAACATGTTATAGTGTATTTTAAAATTTCTATATTATATCTGAGTTACTTTTAATTCGTAGAACCGTTATAAGGCAAAATAATAATTGCATTTTTATTATGAGAAAGCGTTTGTATAAAAATAATACTCATGATATTCTTTTAACTTTTCTCACGCGGCGACAATAGAAGCAATTATAAGCTACTATCGGCCTCTAATAACACTTCAATAATAGTTCTATTGCTGTATTATGACTCAGGGAAATACCGTTCAGTCGTGCAAATAATGATTTTTTTCCGTTTCTTTAATTTATCACGCTTAGAAAATATATGTATTTATCAGGAGAACGAAAACAATCACACAGAATAACCAAAAACATGTTGTTTCATAAAATGCTTATGCGATTGTACAGGCAAAACATTTTTTTTTTGTATCCGAAACATAAAATCCGGAACCATAGTAATGACCAAAATATCTCTCGCTTCCAGCAAATGCAACCGTTCACAAGATTACAAAGCTATTATTTTCTACTTGTCCTGTCTCAATCAGTTAAGTGGCTAGTTTCGACCAGTTCAGTGATGCCGTAATAATACGGCGAATATGATTATTGAATACCGCTCCATAATTTATCATAACAATACCTGGCTCTGTATTGAATAACATCATTCATCTATCGCAATACATTACCAGTCGCCCTTACAAGACCATTACAGTCATATGGCACCATAAATCCTGCCCCAGATTTAACTGTAACACGCATCACATATTATGCTATCTTTCACTAGCACGAAAATGTAATTTTAGTGAAAATTTTAGTACGCAACTAAATTAATTGTACCATTTACGCGGCATTTGATAGCATCAATAAAAGTAATTATGCCATAATTACAACGACAATGAACGCAAAATTTCAAAGTCAGCTATTAACTGTATTTGTTGTAAGCTCATTTATTAAAATTAAATGGCCACTCTAATACTATTTGAGAACGACGTACCACAGAATACAAAACGTTAGACAAACAACGCTTTGCGCTTTATTTCCACGCGTTCATTTGTTTCATCCTTCAAGAAATATAACAGTGTCATGGAGCATGTGTGGCTGCTCTTTGAAAGTAATATGTGAGATTATTTCCAGGGACGGATACTGATAAAGCACCGTTGTATGTTTAAATCAGGTACACATAACATTTAAATGCTTTGTATATTGACAACAAACATTTCACTCTGCAAGACTACTATTAGTTTAGCTAACTTCAAAAGTCGAATAGCACAAATTTACTGCATCAATAATAGCAGTCAATTAAAACCGGCTCGAACCGCCTCACGGAACTGCCTAAATGTGAGTTAGCAGTGAAAAAATCGATAGTTTAGTGCTCATAGAGACGTCGGAGCCATTATTTACAACGCCACTTGAAGCTCTTGCCTTTCAGACTGAAACCTGGGGAGCTGATATCACCCCATGTCGATTCATATTCGTGATTATTAATGCTTGTTTTTTGTCCCGCGCTATTGTCTAGCTCCATAATGGCTGTACGAATCTCACACCATGTGTCGGGAGGAAGGTATCGCGAGGGTGATGTTCGCCCTAAGTGGAGCAAACAACGAACAAAGACATCAAACAAATGGGTAGTGTTTTAGAGTAATTACGGTTCGCTTCCGTGCAAAACGAGAGATGCGCAGAGAGCTTCTCTGCACCGCCGGCACGCCGCCTAATGTAGGTATACGTCACCGTGTTCTGTTAATAAAAACCTTGCGTTCCGTTTCACGTCTAAGCCCAATGACTAGGCAGGAGAGTAATCAAAGTGTACGTGAGCTTCTCTTCTCTTTTGCTTACATATCAACTGTGCGGTTACTATAACTTTATATAAATACACTTAATTTTTAAGAGTTGTTTCATTCCTAAATAGAGCAGGTAATAAATTATAAGGACGTAAACGAAAACTTCAATAAACTGTATAATGGCTACAATGATTACAATAGTCAAAGTCAAACAGTGTCTGGCATTGATGCCATAATTTGAATTATTGCAGCGTGGTTTATTACACCATAAGGGTACAAAGAAATCTAGGCCATACCAATTTATAATATTTCGTATCTCTTTTGCCGTATTGGGGCGGCCTAGAATACTTCCCCCAATCCCATGCTGGCAGAACAGGGTGTCGTAAGAGGCGACA
>DWPT01007003.1:0-11074 GCA_018251895.1 Agathymus mariae mariae | reverse complement strand
AAAATTTTGTAATTACTATGTTGTTTAAAAGATGTGCTGAGGAGTTTCTTTCGCCGTTTCTTCTCCTCGATGTTAAATAACCTTTCTGAAACGGTAGTAGAAGCAAAAAATTACGTGCATAAGTTTATTTATAGAATACCTACATGATTAAATGATTTTGAATTTGGAGGGTTTATAAGAAAATATTCCATATTACACATAATGTACTGTTCGAGCGCCTACCCACTTTCACAAAGATCATATTATATTTGTAAGATAATTGTAAGCTACTTGAAGTGAAGTTTTTGTTTTATGTCACTAGTGGATAAACGAGCAGGCGAGGCACCCTATGGTAAGTGAACACCGTCGCTCAATGATATCAGTAAAACCAAAGGTATCACCGGCGCGTTGTGGACTGAAAACGAAGAAAAAGAAAAACAGACTCGCATCATTAGTATTGGCTCACATAATATTGCCATGCTTTGCTCTACTAGACAAAAAATGGAATAGGGGAAGCCTGGATTGCTCAAACGGATATTAGGTTCGGCCCACGACGCGGCGACGTCGCCGTCGGTACAAGACGTAAGTTACGACGTTTCACTTTCGCCGCTTACGTAAACACGACCTTTCTACAGACGACGTGCCACCGAGATACGGCGTCGGGTCGCGTTTCTGAGCACATGTTTAATGTTATATGTATCATTCCACTCCATATTTCTACGGTACATATAATAAATTAGCACTTTTGATGTTATTGTTTCGTATAGGTAAATGTTAGCGAGTTAACCAAGGACATCAATACTGGGATCGTCGTTGAACGGACGATGTCTCAGAGCGTCGCAGCGCGGTGGTTGGTTGGGAACACAGTTTAGGGGATTCAATGCGTTTTAACTTCAATTCGAGTCCAATTCGAAATCCTTTTGTTGGTGTACATTGCCGAGCGAACAACGAGGAACCAACATAAGGTTACTTCTAATCACTGTCGCTAGGTTTTGTTCTCTGCAGTCGTATCATATGATAAGGTTTTTATTGCCTTAATTAAAAGTACGATTAAATATGAAACGTTTTTATTGAAATATCGTTGCTCAGATGATAATGCAGTTTACCGCTTTAATCTCGGCTGGCAACATGTCTGTAAACGTCTCCGATGACTCTTAATATAAGGCGTTTGCGTTGACAAAAATACTAAAATATGTAAAGTGACGATTGTTCATGAGTAGTCTGAGCAACGTATTTTTATAAATACGTTAAGTGTCACAAATTTGTTGAGTCAACATTTTGTTGTGTTTTGATAGATCAACATTTTACGTAGGTATATACCTACTCTATATAAAGTTACTATACTTTTAACCTTTAGGTACATACCTAGGCGTATGCAACAAAGTTACAAACAATTATTGGGCTTTTCGAACTGACCTTACTCAACGCAGCTCGATTAGGCCGGACCATAATAAGGCAAGGTGATGAGTGGAAGTGCCGTATAACATCGAATGAAATCTTGTTAAACTTAACTACGTTAAATCGTCACAAGTAAAATTTTTCGGTTTATAAAATTAGGCAGGGTTCTTTATTGTTAAGTGAGTTGATTAAATATATGGTCTCTATAATACGATTTTCGACGTAAGGTTGATATTCTTTGGCTCGTTTAATGGTCTTGTGCAAGAAGTAAATTGTAAAGGTATTGTACGTCAAAACAGCTTCTGCCACTTCTGTGCATCCTTCATCAATAATATGGAATGTAAACCATGTTTATATAATTACTTACAACGATGTTGCTCAGAAACATTTGGTTTCATTCACAAAGTTGTGGTGAATCTTGATGAAATAAAAGCTTATAGTCGATGTTGTTTTGTAATGAATTATAAACGAACAGTACTTAGCGGCACATGTAGCGCTGCATATTGGTACAATCCATAATGCAAAGGCATTATTTTAAGGACATCGCGCGCAATCAATCTGTACGCCAAGCTCTCAGCCACATCTGTTTTCTATTTAATACAACTGCCTATTAAAAGGGAAATTTCTATATCATGTTAAACAACAATCAACAATCAACAGTGGGCTTACCGTTCACTGATGAAAGAATATTGACACACTTGTATATGTATTGTAGATATTGGAAGGGAAACAGGAAACAATGCAGATACTTACAACCGGAATGACAGTAGATTGTAAACGTTAATTGATTAATTAATGGCGCATGATAACATCTTATTTTGTGTATTAATTATAATATTACAGTTTTATGGCTCAAGGTTCCCACTAGCACGTTCATTGGGTGCGAATTCAACCAATTACGGAAAATACAGTTCAAAAGCTCGCAATTTATAAGCTTGATTAACTGGTCTGTATTTTATATATTTTTAAGACTAAGAGTAATTGGGTAACTGCTGGTGCCCCACTTGGTCGGACTGATAATCTAGTGCTCTATAGAACTCTAATAAATTTGGACTTAACATATAATATATGTCCAGTGTTGAATGAACAGTTTCCATTGATATATTTATTTAACTCAGGTAACAGGTTACAGGTAATGGTTTTAAAAAGTTGATCGAAAATTCGTTGATGTTTACCCCGGTACGAAACTCAACTTATTTCCTATCCCTGTGTTTGTGTTGCAATACATAACAATGATAATGATAATATGTTTAATATGCAGCTAGGTTATTAAAACGGTGTGATACGGAACTTGCATGATATATATATATTATTAGCAAATTGCACTCACTTCGCTACTCTAAGAAATAGTATCCGCAATATTTTAAATTAATTTATAACTTTTTTTTTATTTTTGGACAGATTGCAATGAAACAAACCTAAAGTATTAAGTGACGCTTACTGCAATATATTAGCAAAAACCAGAACGAAATGGGTAAGGTCGTGTCTGAGATTAGCGCGAACAAACGCACAGACAAACAGACAAATATTCTTACTACTGTTTTGTGTTCTATTGCCTTAATAAATTCTCCTAGTAATGTTTTTTCTCGTATATAATTTATGTACAGAAAGCAATCAGTTAGTATTTTATTATTTGAATAGATTGCGACGAATATTTTGTATCTCTTGTTTCTTATAAAGCATCTTTTCCGAACCGCTACAGAAGGAAAAAAACGATGCAAATATGATACCTTCTTAATTAATTTGATTAAATCTAAATAATTTAATCCAATTACGTCCAATATCCAAGTTATTTCATAACCTTTGAAAGTGATTTGAATGCTTTAAAATTGTTAGTACAAACACACTCATTGTACATTGTATTACACACACGGCAGTGCAAATGTTGTGTTACGGTACGCGCTACCCACTTCGACACGTCCAACCTTCTCCCGGCGGCTCTAACAGTCCTCGTACACCGAGATCGACACTTCACCGGGTACACTTCTGCATAAAATAACACAAAGATTCTATCTACGAACTTTAATTCATGACGCCCAGCTTACAACATCGTTTGAATACTTAAAAAATTTGGACCAACTTTGACGAACTTCATGTTCTGAAGCATCGTTAGTTATCGACCTCTTATTACATGATACCTAACGGGAAATTACGGTCAACGACTACATTTTAGTTACATAAGCTTTTCAGTATTCGTAAAAGTACTTTTAACCCTTCAACTGACCACTACAGAGCAGTAGTCTTTCTACGAAAAAGGAACCTTGCAACGATTCACTATGCTGCTTTGAATTGAATCGATAGAGAAACTAGGCGCCGATAAAAACTTCGTGGTCAACTTCAATTGCAGAGTGATAGCTAGTTAGACAGATATAAAATACTTTACATCTGGAAATTGTATTTTCTGTAACAAATTCGATGGTACAAAATATTAATTAGATCACCGTTAGACACTTTGCAACTTTGTTGAGAGAGACAGCTTGAATTTAGTGACCAATACGTCTCAAAGGCATTAGACGTACGGTCTCCAGCAGCCACTGAACACGTACAGGATCCTCCGGTATCGATTGGCGCGTTGCTCGCGCCGCCGTCAGCCGTCACCTTATCGCTATGTTTATCGAGCTGCGTGCACCTGGTTGGTGCTGGTGTTGTTTCCGACTGTGTTACGATTACGGCACACTTATAACGTGCACCGGGCTGTGTACCGCCTGTTAATTAAAAACATTATTTGTTTTTCATCACTCGCTAGTAGCGCGATACATGTTAAATGTGGTCCGTCCATTCAATACCCACGGGGGGTACGTATAACTAGTCTCTGCTAGAACTGTATAATCCTAATTATTATTAGTAGAAAATACAGATACAGACTCCGTAAGTGCTACTAAAGCAAATCGTTGATGATGGCAACGTGGCAACAACCATGTCGTTCCGTGATCAATGACTAATGTTTTTTGTTATTGTTGATTACATTTTTAAAGGGGTCATTGCATAATCGAGCACAATTAAAACACAACATTAAGTAATTGGTCTATTTATTTTCAGATATGGAAAAGTTATTGATAACATCGTTGAGTTAAATATAGGTTGCCGCAGTCATTGTCGGCGATCTTCTCGAGAGATGTAAAGTAAATTAAAATACATATGAATACATGATATTGTGATAACTTGATATCATAACTGTATCGTCAATTGTTCAACGTTAACGTAACGGACGATGCTCACAATTTTGTTGTCTTATATATACCGATATTCCAACATGCTTACACGGTGCGTGGTTACGGCGAGACTGCGTTTGCGGGGAGAAACTCTTAACAGTTGACATTTAAAAGGAAAACTCTGTTCAAATTCCTCTAAGAATCTCCAAGCAAAACTGGCGTAAAAAAATTAATTCCATGAAATGTTGTATGATTAACTTCGAATATTATCTGAGTCGATATCAATAATCAAAACTTGTGGGGATTTTTCTAAATAATTTAATTTTAACTAATAAAAACAAGAGAAGTCTTAAAATCGGAGTTAGGTCTTAGGAAGGATTACTCCTGCAAAATATGTGTCCGTAGGGACCTTGGTGAACAGCAAATGTTACTCATCACAAAATTATAATATCTGAACGCAAAGGATCTCTGGCTAGAGACTAAATATGGTAGACGCGTAAATACTTTAAGATCCGTATTCTCAAGTATCCATAAGTTCGATACAACTAATGATTCTCCGAGGTAACTATAACCCACTTTGGAATTAACGCCGGCTAGGTGGCAATGCATCGCGGTGGTCATATTAATAAATAACTGTGCTTTCAGTTCCGACAACCTGTTTGTCATTTACAAGTGCATATCTAAAAAGTATGGTCCGTTTCCTGTTTTAGGCCTACTTATTTAATAATATCCATCGACGGCACAACGGTGCCGTTGAACCTACCAAGAAGCAATAAAGACAAGCCCGCAACATAGTTGCTAGAACGAAGCACTAGAAACTACTCGCATTTTTCAGATTTCTATACCGAATGTGTGTCGTCGACGCCGCAAAGCATAATCAGTGCTAGCGAGAGCCGGAGCTATCCAGTCTAGTCTATTTTTTTGTTCCTCTTTTACTCTTTGGTATTTGTGTGAGATTTTTATCCCTTGAACTATCATCGTGGTGTAACATTGCACACGCCGCTACTCAGTCGAAATGTTTAAGTCGACCTAATGTACTTATGCTCTAAGATTATATAAATTGGAGGTCCTGTAAACCATACAGGCAGCACGTTGCTCCGCCGCTGGACACAGAACGGTTTGTTATGTATGCCGTGTGGCCGGGCCGGTATCTCCGGCGCAGACACCAAGCAGCGAGACAGCAGACGACTACGTTACATAAGCGAGAGAGTCGTGGCCCCGTGCCATGTATTAATTCTAACTTGAAGACGTACATACATCGCCGTCACCTGTATTCCTTGTCTAGGGTTGCCACTTGTAATTAATATGAAATGTAATTGTGTAGAAACCAAGCTACCATTAAAAAATGGGCCAATCATTTATATTACACAGATACTGTATTTAATAACAAAGTAATAAATTAAACAGTCTCTCTTATTTATTGTTCAGTTTGTAGCAAAGGGAGATCTTTCACTAGACTAAGTCCTCATGCATAGGGAGAGGTGTTGTTCCGATTGAGCTGATTTAGAACTTGGTTATATATATGCAAGCATTGTAAAAAATTTCATGGCGTGATTCGGGTTTCTTGACAAATTTGATGTGTGCGCATATAATGCAATATTGCCACAGTTCATACTTTGTTTCTGACAGCCCTATTTTCAATGACGATCGCTTGCGAAATTGTTTACGCGCCGCTTTACCTGTCGATTATTTATGTACCTAGTGACTAGCGGCCCTCCGCCATCTCCATGACGCCCGATTTACTAAAGGTACCATTTCATACCACTCACCACCGCTTCACGAACAGGTAACCGTGGCGATGATTTTTCGTGAGCGCATTCTTAGTAGTACATCAAGGTACACAGTAGCTATCAGTACACAATTTGAGTCAATAGATATTAAAAAATAGAAAATCTGTCACCATGATTGGCTTATAGCGGAATGTGAGACCACCGCATTTCCTAATATTGTAGTGAAATAAACAGCTGGCAATTGATTCTTGAATTTTCTAGCTCGTATGGGAGGATTGTAGGAATATCATGGCCAGGGTGGTCAAACTGGTCGTTTTGACCAAACTCTGATAGAGGCCCTCCTCCGCACCTAAGAAGTCGCAGAATGTGAATATAAACTGAATGAACCGCTTAAGATTATTCAATAAAAAAGGTAGGTATATGTCGATCATTAAATTGAGTAGTGTGCTAATACAAGTACTAGTCATGTAGCTAGATGCTGTCGTTGACGCGGGTGCAAGAACCGCAAGAATGCAACCAGGCCACCGGGTGACCGCGATGTGCGCGCCGCTGCACACACTGTCGCTCTGACGTTGTAACCTGGGCCGTTAGGGACGCCGGTTCGTATATGGATGGACCTATTTAGCCGGACAAATATTTCTTACCCTCTAGAGAATCTTTACGGTAATTGTGAACAATTAATTAATCTTTTTTTTTTCCAAGTTAACGATTACGAGCAATCTGATGATTTTTGGGCTTGCACTTCGTTTTTACAATAAGGTTCCTAAGTTGATACGGGCGTTGCCCATTGGAACTTTTTTTTTAAACACTATTACATATATTTTATTTGTTAAGTTTTGGTTGTAAGTTACGTGACTATCAACGCCACAGATAGCGCACGTTTGACACAGTGGTCTATCGTTGAAAATCTATCACGGTCCAGGTAGTTGTGGGATAAGTCTCCCTCGCAGATATCTCTATCTCACGATAAGGGATTTTGAGGTCAAAACGGTGTTAATCTCGTTCATTGAGCCCGGAAACACCTTTACGGGTCCCAAGGTGTATTCTACTTTTAATGCTTTAATACTGCGAGTATCACCGATCAAGAAGAAAGCTTTCAGCCACCTTTATCACTTCCTCCCCAACTCTGCAAGCGAACAAGAAAAAACATTTCAAGGGAGATTTTATAAAAAGTTAATAAGTCGGTCGATGGTGTCATAATGTAGCCGTCTGAGAGCTAAATCAATTGTTTTACATATATCTATTAAAAATGTTATATCGAATTAGTTAGTATACGAGCTGCCGTAACTGTTACAGGGGCGCCGAACATACCGTTGGACCGCTAATCGCCTCATCAATTAACTGCAGCCACTTCATTAGGCGTTAACTGCGGGTGGCGTTTAAGATACCTCTCAATAGATTTCAGTAAATAGGACGAGCCGATGTTTGGCGAAGATTGATTGTTATAATCTGAATACGCGATGTCCTGGCAAACTTATTGTCATTAACTTCTTAACGACAAACCAAATACTACTGTACAGGCTGAGCCTGATCATAGTGTTTCTGTTGTGAAACAAATTTGTTGAAATCTAAATTTTCAGTATATATGTGGTGTGATCACATTAACATACAACAAAGTTTTAATTTGAGAATGAGGATTTATATATCTCTAATACAAGATTCGAAGTTCAAACTTATAAACGTTCAGTGCAACAGTTATAGTGTGCCCCAGACACACACACCTGTTCTGACTTGGCGTAAATTCAATTCATGGTTAGATATAGAAACTGCAAGTGCTTGCGTGCCTTTTTCTAATTTCCATCTAGACCAAATAGTAATTATATTGTATAAATGTAGACATTTCATTAAACAGCTTCGCAGTTCCGAACTGCAAATTGGTTTTGGTCAGGGAATCTCCTGTGATTCGTAGATTGATCTTGATTAATGACGATTTGGCATTAATTATAAATATATATCAGCAATTAGAAGATACATCCAATAGTCCAACCCATCTACGCTGTTCCAAATAGTGATATGATATGAAATCTAAAAATAATTACACAGAAAAATATTGACACAGAGAACAGCGATGATCTAAGGAAATAAAGCTAAATCGTTAGAAGGTTAGGCATTGATTTCGCTAGTTGTAATTCTTTCGCGATTCAAAATGCTATTTTTACTCCATTGAAATTGATTAATTTAGCATCATCTCTAATATTTGTTAAAACTTGGGTAAAAAGGTACTTATTGGGTTTTGCAAATTTGTGAGGTTAATTTATTACTAAAAATTAAATTTGACATTGTTTGTGCGAAGCTCACAGCCCGAGACTGAAGTTATTTGGTCACGTTTTAGCTCATTAACAGAAGTTGTATGGAAGATCGCTGCAATGCATGAGGTGAAAAATATATATTTTAATGTTTTTGGATTTAACCTTATCTTAAAAGACAATTTTATCGGTCCATCAAACTTAGAAAATGAAATTAAAATTGATCGTCTATGTAACACGCTAGGATGTCCGAACGTTACGAACACTCAAGAACAGATAAGATGTTTATCACGAACAATGCCTTTACCGACGTCAAATCTAAATAGCAAACTCGGTGGGCGAAAGGAGAATGACCTCCGCCGCGCTTGTCGCGTTACATTTGCATCCTTTTTCGTTCATTGATTGCAATTCACTCACGACATTGGATTCTATTGTATGCTCGATAAGTCGAGAACATTCCATCGAAAGGCGAAATATATCAAGGTCTTAGTTTTAGGTTTAGACCGTAGGGCGTTCTAATAAACTAGCTCAACGTGCCGACGTGACATTATCATTAATGTTGGTTAATTATGTTGGTTGTTTCCGGAACTTTTATACCGCTCCGCTGAGCGGGGCCTTGAGGCAATTTTAAAATTTATTAGCGATAAAGACATTTTTAAAACAACAAAGTCAGTGATGACCACTTAACATAACTAGTAACGATTTATGTCACTGTATAATTGGTACCACGATCAGGGAACTATTACCGCAATTTTTATTGCCAGTTGATATAATTGAAACGTAGGCTTCGTACTCGTTCTTTATTTTAACCGTACTCGTATTTTAACCGGGAGATGTTATGAACATATTTAATATTCATAGAAGAGAATAGATTTTTTTATCATGCAACCCGTCATGGTGTGGTTTACGGACGCGCATGAACGACAACGATCAGATATGACTGAACAAAACATTAATAATTAAATGTGGCTAACGTGTAGTCGAAGCAGAAGGAAGTCGTTCAGTTCCAATCGCGGCGATACGAAACGGAGCATGATAATTGATAATGTGTGACGTAACCACGGTTATCGTGTCGAGGCACGCGTGACCCCATCGTGCCCGGTGATTAGGCGGTCCTTTTGGTCATCTGCCGTTCTTGTTACTTACGACCCTACATAAGTTATCTTCAAAAACTAGATATTTGGCTGCACTTCTCGGTGTGTTGATGATGTTCTTAGTGTGATGTTGTTGTAAACCGTACCAGCACCAGGTACCAGTACAAGTACTGGGTGTGGATGTACTCATGTTAAAGGATCATTCCTACTCATTCACACTTTTTTAAGATTCATGTAAAGCATTGTAGTTCTGATGCAATGCGTCTGCTTCTGTTCAAGTTTTCACTTAATTACGAAATTTACTTATACCACTATATTCGTACTTGAATTTTACACGATTTCCACTACCTATAAATAGTAGATGTAAAAAAGTAATTGCTTTCATTCAAATAGTAGTTTGTAAATATATTTTTTACATAGAATAAGTTAATGCTTGACAACAATCCCATCTGATGGTAAGTGGGGATTAAATCTTAAGATTTTGTACGCACTAACTTATAAAAGCCTATTCAATCTCTTCTCTTGAAGACTGCCACATCGTTCGTAGTCGAGAACATCGACGCTGGCAAGCTGTTCCAGTCTTTTGCAGTGCGCATGATGAAAGACTGACAGACATTATTTCAGGTGACACCATAAAACTCGCTATATCAAATTCAATATCGTATTAATAGGTTCGTATCGCAAACGTGTCATATCAAGTAATACTGATAACAATAAAATAAATTCAAACGTGCCAATCTATTTCTGGGGTCTCCACTGAAGTTTTTCTGTCACTAGAATGTCAAAGTAAATTTAAACCTATTTAATTATACTGGTGACCAAAAATAACACTTAACAGCTAGCAAAACCTCCGGTCAAATGCAACGACCTAGACAACTGACGCCTTGTGAATTTGTTTCGAATTACTCGTTCAAAATTACATTGTAGCGTTTTAGCGCACTGCAGATCAACACCGAGACCGACTGTTATCAGTAACAATATTTAGACAGTAACAGACCTAAATACTGACCGCTGGGATCACCTCCGCGAACACGACGGACGCGGCCTCGCTTATCTGAGCGCCGTTCAACCACTTACATTAATGTCGAAAGATAAATACTGAAGACCTAAATAGGTTAGGTTAGGTTTACCATTTATATCATAGAAATATTAATTGCAGCTCGTAGCACTAGCATTTTTGACGATATCAACGTCTAGTGGCCACTGCCTGCTGAGTTACTAGTGCCGCTCATGGCCATAGCCAAGTTGATGGTTTTGATTTTTACCAGTTAGTTTGTTTGTAGTCATCTAAGTCGAGAATGTTGTCATCGGCTCATGCTCTGAGGCAATCAGTGTTTTAAATTTACACGAAGCGAATAAGACAAAGTGAATTATAGTTTAAAAAAACTAAAAAAAAAGACGCTTTTATTGCCAATCAAACTAAAAACTAGAAAATAATTATTGATGACAAATAGTTTAATATAACTGTAGTAGAA
>DWPT01007002.1:0-11075 GCA_018251895.1 Agathymus mariae mariae | reverse complement strand
GTGTTTCATATCGTTTACAGGCTTTAAGTTTTTAAATAGCTAGCAATTAATAAAAAAAAATTTTTTAATATGAATTTGATGTTCCAATTTTTTTTTATATTTCACTTTACACGTAGCGAAGCACGTACCGGGCCGCTAGTTAGCCATAAATATTGATGACATTATAATATATATATATATATTTGAATTAGCTGTTTACAGACCTCTACTAACTGTAATAAAAAAAATAATGCTAATAAAATCATACCTCTCACTCCAGAATCAGCACTACAGCTACCTCTGTCCCCGATTAATCCTGAGGGCCCACCCAGCATCATAGGGGGACCTATGCCGAGGGAAGCCACGCTTTCTCCTTCGGAAAGACATCCAGCTGCTTGTAACTGTCTTCGAGCCTGTGGAAAAGCAATCTTTTAACCAATAGTTTTTTTTCTTTCTGTTATACGATATCCGTTAAAAAGAATAATTATTAAAAAAAACAATGTCCGCGCACTTATGCTTCCGTATTAGGGTTATCTGTGTCGAACTAGCGTTACCATAGCCAAATAAAATAACACAAAGAGCAAGATCTGATTTTTATAATTTATCAAGTCTAGGTGTTACCAGACCATGCTGATCTAGTGCGGAT
This sequence comes from Agathymus mariae mariae, assembly GCA_018251895.1. Taxonomy (NCBI): domain Eukaryota; kingdom Metazoa; phylum Arthropoda; class Insecta; order Lepidoptera; family Hesperiidae; genus Agathymus; species Agathymus mariae. The sequence continues at coordinate 10,450 of DWPT01007002.1, read as the reverse complement.
TGGTAGTTTCAGTGTCAACCGAAAGCTTTGGTAGTTTTTATACCACCAGAAAACTTCAGATTGATATTTAAGGATAACGACCGAGGCTGACAGCTTATTGTGCTCTCCGAAGCATGTAATTTTGCGTCTATCCATAAATCATCAAACCACCTCGCCAACAGTTGATTAATTGAGTGGATCACTTATGCTCGACAAAACGGCACTGCAACTTAAATATTATATATAATAATACAACTGAATATTTGAAATATAAGAAGATACCCGTTACATAGAACGTTTGAGATTCTCGTGTATAGAAAACGGTTTTTGCAGAGAACCGCGCGGCAGCCGTGTAACTTACAGCGCATATGAAGCTTTGTCCACAGTGTGCAAATATTCTAACAATGGCTGGACGGATTTAGCTCACCATATTCCATCTCTTAGAGCTCCGACCGCACTGAGCGTTAATAACGATTTTATTGCATGCACAATCAAAAAACCTGCTCCTTACTAGCATTATCGAGGGACAAAATATAAAATATATATAAATGTACTATATATACATCTATATATAAAGTTAATAAACAAAATCAAGTTGCTGATAGTACTAACATTTATTTTATGTTTTCAAAAACAAAGTATCTCCAGAAAAACAGATCTATTAAGCTCACCTGTAAACTAAAGCTGGAAAACGATTGTCAGAGCAGTGATGTTTTTTTATGACCGAGGAACCAATTAGAAAGGGATATATGAAAACTCAACACGATGAATCCACGTAGGTACTTCTGCTGGGATAATTGATCACACTTATATAAAAGTCAAGTCGGCGCTAATAAGGGCAAGCCTATGTCTAGCAGTAGATTGTGTAAAGTTGATAGGTAGATAAATCCGCACATCAACAACCTATTACATCAAACGATAATCAATGAATATATAATAGTATATACAAAATATATTCATCTACCAGTCTGCACTGGTAAAGCGTGGTAAAGCACTCTCTACACCTCTTCGATACTGATGAGTGTCATATCCTAAGTAACCCTAAGTAGTGAAACCACATTTCAGACAACATTTTAATTAAAGGATTTTCGGGCTCATCCATAAATTAAACTATAATAGCTTTCTATTTAATTTAATCAACTACAGACAGGTTAGTTACGTAAGCTCGCTATTCATTTTTTAATAAATCTTAATTATAATGATGTATTGAATTATCTAATGAGTATCATTTCCACACACGTCATCCTCATAACCACGTCATATTCCGTCCGATGTTCGTATGATTCTACGTCGTTATATGGTTTCAATTGGATTTCGTACGAACTTTACGTGGTATTGTTCTCAAAATTATACTGAACTTTAAAATTTTGTACCGTCGTTTCAAAACTGATCATTTGTGGGCAATTTGTGTACTTTTACTGCCCGGTAATATAATTGTAACTTTATGTATTAGAATAGATAATAATGTCAAAACTGTAACGTAGAAGAATATTTTTTGTAAATTGTAATGAAGGAATAGGTAGACTTTGTTATCGAGAGATATAGATTAAAAACATATTTTTTTGGAATTTTTCTATTTCAAACTATCACTTGACACTAAACCACTGAACAGATTTGGATGAATTTTTGCGAATTGTTAACTAATATAATGATTCATAATCTAGGATACTTAGATCTGATCCTGAGGAATAGGAATTAAAATTAATTTGGACATTCCATTAAGAGGACAATAAATAAAATTTTGACGTCCTGTGTGCACCTATTATGATAAATTTATATGTTTGTAACTGGTAGAACTAAGAAAACCATTTCCTCAGACAATGCGAGTGTTATTTGTAAACGGAACGCATATGTTTGCTGAAACGAAGCGAGTATACTAGTTTTATATATAAACAAACTAATGTGCATTAATCTATTACTGATCGCTAAATTATTTCATGAAACTTAGTCAAGTAAAAAATATTTATAATCTTGGGTAGGCCCTCCACAAATGGAACTTGGACAGAATGAAGTACCTCACAACGGTAGGTGTGTGGCATGTAATAGGCCGCTAATAAGTTGAAACTAGCCACTGACATATTCAGCGTTAGCGTCATTTTGTCCGTGAAATCAATACATAATGATAAGTTTAGTGCCGGGCGGCTATAATTATTATGTATTAATAGCCATTTGCTGAACTCGGCGTTTAATACTCAAATTACGCCGCGGGCTTAATTAATGGATTGCATTGGCCATTTTAGTAGATACCATGTTTCGTGGAATTAACAACGTTTGTAGCCAATCGATTCAAAATCAATTGAATAATTTTGTTAATGATGTTAATTATGATGCTAATGATACTATACATTATTAATTTATATTACTTATTATAAGACATGGTGTCCGTGTATATTCACGCTTAAGATTAGGGATATTAACTTTTTAACTGAACTTAACGTAATATTGATATTCATGTCGAGTATCATCATCAATCATATAAGGTCAGCCTTTTGTGACTCAAGAAGAAATCAATAGTGATTATTTTTTGCAAGACTCATATAGTGACCTAAAAGACAAATAGAGATTTAGGCTGTGATTTAGAACCTAAACATTTACTATTATTATTATAAGCACACTGAAACGGGCTATTTTTTGACATACCTATCATATATACTCATATCACCATTTTGACATACCTATCATATATACTCATATCACCAAATCATTTCCGCAACATTCAACGCGAAACTATCCTCCTCACCTGAAGGTGATTCTCGATTCCATTCGCAATATGTTCTGAATCTCTTATACCAAATTCATCTATTCTGTTCAATAACTTGTTTCTGAAACAAGTAAGTTTCTTATTGATCGATAATGTCTTCTTGAAAGTTAATGATTGCTCCTTATTTAATTATAGTACCAGCGGTATACGAATTCCTGACGTTTTAATAAATTTTATTTTATATGTGCTAAATTATTTGTCCTGTCAAATCACCGTGCGAAAACGTTCCCGAAGCAGACCCCTTATATTACAATGGGACATGATATTTTAATTTGGCTCTAAAATTATTTGGAAGTTTGAATCCATATTTTTGCGGAATTTTTATTCGAACTTCTTAATAGTACTTTCAATTATAATTCTAAGTATACAAAAAAAAACAGAATATAATTCAATGTAAGTTTGTCTTGTTTCTTAGATAATACTGTAAAAGTAACTTCACTCCGTATCAGCACAGCATGGTAACAGTTGCGTTTAATTTTCCTCGCAATTTCCATTGGAAGGAGCAATTTGAAATGGTAATTAACACCGCATGCCGGTGATGGATGGGCACCGGTGGCGTATCAAGCGAGCCTATTCATCATAATTGCTTCTGTCGATACAGGTTTATTTATTACCATCCCGCTCAATCATTCAGAGTGATCTGCCATTGTTATATTCCAATATTTCCAATATCATAAAACAAACACATGCTCGTATTTATTGAGCTGGAATAACTTCAGTCCTTAACATTACCGATCCAAAGCTTATATAACGATCGAATAATATTTCGCTTCAAGTTGAAATGTTCTGGAAGATGAATCTGCGCTATTAATTTGCCTTACACATTCAATGCTCTATTTCCTTAATGTAATAACTTTTTTTTTCTTTCCGCATAACTGATTATATTACGCAAAAAATATTTTTACAACTGCTTAATAAATATCCCCCTATAATATCTTAATAATATCGTAATATTCTAATAAAATGACCGTTTACTTTTTTGACATGGATACAATATACTTTTATGTGAGTGGTTCAATTACTTTATGTTATTAATTATAAATGATTCTATATTATTCCTGAGCGATAAGGAATTAATCTCTTAAGATTAAGTTCGTGTATGACATGATACTCTTTCATTCTTTAAGTTTTAGTATATTTAACCCTTTCTTCTCACAGTTCCTTAAAGCCTAGTCCATTAATCTGGCGTAATACGTATTTTAAAGACCAACAAGAGAGCTGGAAGTTCTTTTGTCGCCTCTAAGCCGCTTCTAAAGCAATTATGATGAATAGACACTTAAATGACAATTATCTATTCACAAGCGAAGCTCTACTTTACGAGCGGAGGTGCTCTTCATGTTATTTATTTACCGACTTCAAAAAAAAAAAAGGATATTCGATGTTCGTGTGTATTTTTTTCATTTTTTTTTGTATTGTCATCTTTATGTTACATACATACGAGTACATAAAATTTAAAGATGCTTTACACAATAATATACTAAAAAACAGACTTAATTCACGATTCTTACATACAATTTTACAATGCTTTTATAACAATTCGAAACCAATAAAATAGCAATTCGCACGTTTGTTCTCGATGAAGATCGAACGACTAAGGGCGGATCAAATGACAGTGATGAAAATACTTCCTATACACAGATTATGCGATATTAATGAGCGTGTCTTAGAAATTAACGTTGTTAACTTTAAGGATTTTTTTTGTCATGGGTTTTGGCAAAAATTCTGTCGATATAAGCGTGATTGTTTACTATGTTTTACACTTAACAAATATCATTCAATAATTGCTAAAAAATCGCTGTTAAGATAAAAATATTAAAAACTACAGGCTAATTTACATTATTTTTAACGAGTAAATGTTAGTTTGTGGTGTATCCCCTTGAGACGGGTCTATGCTATACAGTAAAGAAACATAGGAATACCTAAAAGGACTGGGTAATATTAGGTGCAATAAAAAAAAATATAAATCTCTTTTTTGTAAGAGGGGCTTACGGCTCCAAACAACAAAAGCTGTTATTCTGATTGTCACCCACGGAACTGCCGACCGGCCTCGACATTATACTTTATCTATCGAGTAGACACATAACTTCGGGCTGTGGTGGTCTATTAACCATATATATTTATTGCATTCCGTTAACTGTAAAGTAACCAACAATAATTCAAAGCACGCTTAGCAGCTAGAATCGTATACATAAGCTCTTGAAGGGGCTCGATATAATCCCTTTGTACAGACAGGGTTCACAAAGCATTAATACTGGTGTCGCTGTTGTATCACACTATAATCTGTACGTGATCCAAGAGTTTAGATATAGAACGTATGCTTTGTAGTCAAAGACAGGTGAAACACTATGGGATTTAAATGCTTTACTCCTGTCAACGTTTGCATGGCATATACATTAATTATCAATCTTTATTCAAATTGTAAACTAAACTATTTGTTTATGTAAAATTTGCTTGATAGAAAAAAAGTTGTAATTATTTTTAATTTACCTTACCAATGTAAGCAGCAATTGCAAGAAATTATTTTAAAATTAGTAATAGGCACATGTAATAGTCATAATAATTTACCTTAACTCATAAAGTATTTTAAAAAGATGTTGTTTGTCACATTTCACTATTTCGCACATTCATATATTTTAAAACACTCAGTTGTCAGATATCTTCATCAACGAATGACCATTGCCATTCTGTCCTTCTTCACATTACTTTGGTTGGTTTTGTGTGATCGAGTTATCAATTTCAGGTGTGCAATAAATAATAGCGTGTTATCTCTATTTTCCGTGTATACAAATATTCTTTAATATTATTTCTATAAGTTAAGGTTTAGTTTGATAATGAATAAGAAACATCAAATGTGTGTGAATTTTAACGTGTGGAGGATTAGCATGCGTAGACCAATTCGTGATTTTGCTGCTAATGATAAAGAAATGCAAGTGCAGCAGACCATAAGATTCGTTTTATACGTACGTCGGAATGTTAACACAGTCTTAGAATGTTGCTTTTTTTACATAAGATAGGTTAATACTTGACAACAATCGCACCTGATGGTAAGTGGTGATTAAGTCTAAGATGTTGAACGCACTCCTCTTGAAATTGGACGGAGTGAATAGGATGGGGAAATGCAGTTGAACGACGCGATCGTTTGGCGGCACGGCTTTATCTGATGGATGGTAACCAAAGCCGACAGCCGATGTTATGGCATACCACCGGAAGTCTTTTAGTCTTTTAGTCGGCTCTTACGACAGGCAGGAGATACCGTATGGTCCCGAGCTACAGGGATGAACATTAACATTTAAAAGCTACTTTGGGAGCAAGGTTGTTGACCCACTGATCAGTTCTTAAAATTACTGTATAGCAAAGTGTATAGAGGAATGTTAAATATTAAATATTAACGCGTTTTCGTCGTACAACGGTAGCGTAGTTACCAACGTTTTAGTGAATATTAAATTATACAGTCCCTGTGAAATATAAAATTAAGTCCACGATCAAAATAACAAGGTTCCATTGCATCATGATATGCGTAAGATGGTTATGTTGACACATTACCAGAACTGCCTTAAAAGAAGCTTTTAGTGACTTTATGGATAAAAAAAACTCCACACACCCCCGTCCAATTGCTAAACGACAAAAGGTGGTAGAAAGTGAAATTATAAGTTGTATGGTATAATAACTACTGAACACTTCGTGGTTAGCAAATTTCGTTACGGAACAACATAATGTATTGTATCTGCCCAATATTCACAAAATGTATGTTTTTTTTTTATTTCAAAATGATTCTACTCAAATCATACCTCAAACAACTGTTCCCTGGCATGACGAAGCTGAGTGTCGCGAGCGCTGAGAGCGGCAGCCAGTTGCAGTGATCGCTCTGCTTCGTCACGCGCGTGACGTAACAGAGCCGCGCGTTCACGTTCACGTTCTGCACGCTCCACGCCGAGTGCTGATGATGCACCGCCTCGTGATCTCATCTGAACATATAAAACAATTAATGACGTATTTTAAATATTGTGACTGAATCAATAAACATTATTCACAAGTAAATCTGAAAGTTCTAAACACTAATTCGTAACAAAAGTCATTGGTCGCACTGGACTTAAATGTTCAATGTTAAATATTTTGCACTGAATTTAGATAATCGAATATACCTGTAGAGGTCTATACATATTTTTTAAAATCTTTGTCTGTCTATCTGACTGTCTGTATACGTCTAATAACCAAGATTTAGATGATTCTTGGCATATTTGTAACTTGATAGCACATACTTCATCTTGGGAAAATACTTCTCAAATCAATGTAATTTTCAAAAAAACAAAGCCAGAACTTTACGTGAATTATGTTCGTGACAAGAACCTAAAGGTAACAATAAAATACGCCGTTGAAGTCGTTGGCGAGAGAAAAATATCAGTTGTTCCATCTTCGGGTCAGGAGCACCGAACTATGCCAAATGGCTCCTTGAATTACAGTATCGCAGCAAATGATATGGAAGTAATTTATCGTTATGAGCGTCTGGACTATTTTTTCTCCTGTTCCATTGGAGTCTATGATTTGTGATTATTGGTGTTCATTGGAATTTATTGAAATATATTTTTGGGTCTTTTTCTCTAATGAATACTTTTTTTTGTTGTCAGGAGAATAAGGAAAGACGTCATCGCTTTACACCAGCTAGTTGGTTTTGAAAACTATGATTGTGACTTCGTTGTATTTTTTTATGTTGATAGCCGACAAACGAGCAAACGAGCCACCTGACGGTAAGTGGTCACCGTCGCGCATGGACATTAGCAAGACCAAAGGTATCACTGATGTGTTGTCGGCCAGGAAATGAGAAGAAGGTAAGAAAGAAAGTACTGGCTCTCAAGTCCCCAGTCGGAACACGACGAGTCGTTTGGCGGCAGACTCCAGCAGGAAGGTAGTAGCTAGCCAGGCAGGCTTCACGGAAAGATGCCAATGCAAATGACTTAATAATAATACTGATGATATAACCTTTACGTAAAACCCTACCACCAAGCAGGCCGGCTTCTTTCGCCTCTTACGACGCCCTGTTCTGCCAGCATGGGATTGGGGGGATGTTGTTGTATTCTAGGCCGTCCAATACGGCCAAAAATTATAGTGTTGTATATTTAATACGATCAGGCAAACGTCATTTAATAGAGTTATATTATTATTATATAAATAAAACTTATGAGCACTATTTTTTTAATTTAACACATATATAAAAGGACAGAAAAATACCTATCTGCCAAATAATTACAGTAAAATGGTAAATAATTATATATAATGTTTACATGTATTTTTTAAATATGCAACGCAATACAAATATGTACCTAATATTGATTATTGCATATATTATAATCATTATAATTCATCGGTGTAATTATCCTCGAAATATTTTAAAAGCATATAACAATATATAGGTACCTGTTCATAATTCCGTATGAAATCACGCAATTCCTTCTCTTTGTCCTCAAGAGTCGCGTACAGTTGTTTCATTTGATTCAACAAATCAAATTTCTCCGCTTTGAGCCTCTTCTTGTCGGCCTTGAGGGCTGAAACAAGGGCAGAATTACTCAAAACTGTTAATTTGTCGGCACGTCGATGTAAATTGCTTAAGGGTAAATTGTTAGTACCAAATTGGTGATCAAGGGTTTGTGTTACGGGTTTGATATACGGGCTGTACATGTAAATTCCATATGTCCGTACAAGTATCGTTCCAAAAGGATTTCGTCGAGGATCAATCTATTGGTCCAGTATACGATACGACGGAACCGAAACCCGAGCGTAACTGAGTACGTTTCTAATTCGAAAAAAAAAAAGTAATTCAGACAATTTAAATACAATGCATCTCTGAAGCCCACTCATCGTTTATGACGTAAAAAAGGTTTGTGGATTTCCATCCATTTATTCGCGATCACTGGAACCCATTATTTCTTTTAAAAGCTTTGAATAAGCTTATTAGAATTGAACATCACACGCACGTTTATTTGAATTAATGGAGAGTAGGTATAACATTATTTGCGCGGCCCTTGTGGTTTTACCCTCTATAGACAGAAGTAACAATGGAAACGAATGAGGATGACGTGCCGTTACTGCTTTTATCGTAGCCTGCTTAAAAGAGAAGTGCTCACAGCAATGATTTCGAATTAAAATTATTTCTGTTCGAATGGACTCGGTCAGAATTGTTTATGTGGGAGATAAATAATCGTTATTAACTATAATAAATATTAAATTATTACTATTATTCTCGTAATATGCGTTTAAAATAGTATTATACTGTTTCCAGAATTAATACAACTGTGCAAGTATGAATATGCATTTCGTAATTGTATGAAAGCTCATGATGACCAGAGTAATATTAAAAATATTCACATTGTTTTACAATGTTATAAAGTATGAGAGTTTATCCCTATTTTTTTTTTATATAATGTCTATTAAGTTCTGTAATTCAATAGTGAACACAGACTACAACACGACAACCTACGACCATTTACACTACAATAGTTCAGTTAAAACTGTCACAAAAGAACGTTATTGCGGCACAATAGCAGTAATCATGTCCTTACGGGTGTGCCGCGCCATGTTACACAGAGTAATCCGGTGTACTTACTCGTAGTTCTGAAGATCCTAATTTTGCTAACTACTCTGTAACTCGGCTGCGATACATTTCTACAGTTATATACAGTGAATATACAAATTTGCATTTAAATACGAGTGGCACAAGAAGTGGTGCGGCGAAACTTAGTGGAGGAATGCTTTGAAAGTCTATTTAAGCAATGTAGGATCCCCATCTTGTCTTACTTAATAAGTGCCACGCTAAACAAGTTGGCGTGTTATTTGCTCGACGATTCTTTAGCTTTAAGGCATAATTATAACTTTTGAAGGAGTTCCAATTAATGTAAACTAGCTATAAACTTAAAAAACCAGGTCACTACTAGCGACAGTTGAGAAGATATTTGGGTGACAGGAATTTGAAAACTATTTAGTACTGTGCGTATATGTTATAAATATGTTATGTTTAATAACTACGTGTTAATGTATGGAAATACGACGATACCACGAAGACGCCCTTTTTTTTGACGTAGAATATGTTAATGCTGGATAGCAGTTCCACCTGATTGATAGTGGTGATAAAGTCTTAGATGTTGAACGCACTAACTCATAAAAAGCCTATTCACTCTCCTCTTGAAGACGCCCATATTGTATGAAGACGAAAACACCGACGCGGGCAAGTTAGTACCAACCGTACTTTTCATAATAAATGAATCTCAAATATGTTAACGTAATGTTGCTTCCATGTTCTAAATTTGAATGTCTCTACGATTACTTTTTAAATCCAAGCCTTCAATTGTTACCAGTAAGTATTAATTAATTCCTTAGATGGCTAACATTAAAAATGATAGTAAACGTGTGACGTAAACACATTCCAACATTGTTTGACTAATCACTATAAAAATAGACAATTTAGTGTATATGTATTTTTTAAAGAGTTTTTCATCAACAAGTAGCACTGCACTATAGAACCTTCGGTTCAATTCAATCGATCGCTATTAAAATTAATACATGTAGGTACTCAAGCACGAGAAATATTGAATCGCCATTCCCTTTGTTGTAACTTGCCACTAGATGCTGCTATGATACATCTAAATATATACCGTTCAATCAATCCCCGTTCAAATTGGAATAGGTATTCGTAAAGTCTAGCGAAGATTAATAACGCTA
>DWPT01007001.1:0-11077 GCA_018251895.1 Agathymus mariae mariae | reverse complement strand
TAAGGCAGCGATCTCTTCAAATTAAGGAGACTTAGACTTAGTCTAGCGCATTTTACCAATGAAAATTGTTAGAGAGGTTAGCCAAACCCAAGTGTGGGAAGATATTATGCCGCTTAGCGGCAGCTTTCTAACGATAACAACAGGGAACAAGGGTTTAACGTACCCTTCAAAACAAGGAAGCTCTGACGACAGTTTGCCACTAGTTGTCACCGGTCTTGCTATCGACCACTTACAGTCAACGCAATCTTTCGCTTGTATTTATAAACGTTAATTATAAATACACCTACCTTTATTTATGAATTATAATTTTCAAAATAATTAGTGTTTTTCAGGGTTGATTGAAATTATCATCCTAAACGGCGACTTTTATTAAATAACGGGATATATGCGTTTCCCTGCTTGTAATACTCTCTGCCATTTGTTAAGTAAAGTGTTACTTGGGCACTCAAGGTACTCAGTGTAATATCAGCAGTATTTTATGTAATGGCAATGCTTATAACCTCTCTGATACCTTAGAACTAAAATCAATCCTATTTACATGTTTATAATAGCTAAGTCAACAAGCGGATTTAACACTTTATCTCGGACAAGCAATGTTTCCGCTATACCCTTAGAACTGCAAGTGTCTACAGGCACCAGTTACCAACAGCTGAGCTGTCTGCTCTATGCATAACTGGTTCAAACAGAGGACCTAAAAAAAGTCGTTATGATATAGAAGGTGAAGCCTAAATTCACATTACAAAAAATTACAAAAATTTGAGAAAAGTTGAGACCATAAAGGAATTTTATTACGCATTAATTATTAATCGAACCCGATTGACGTTAGCTTGACCGAGCGTTGGCTTGCCTGCTATTAACTGGTTTAGCGAACGTTTTCATAAAATCGGTCCAACCATTTAAGAACATTCAGTAAAATCCACACGTAACAAAAAGGCGTATGTGGTGAGTGTGTAGCTCACTCATGGTGAAACTGTGTGAGAAAATGACATTTCAAAAGAACGAAATGATTGCAAAGTACCAGGAATAAAATAATTGTCGAGGTTTTATGTTTTTTCTGTCTTCTATATATTAACGACACTATTCCGAATTAATTTTCCTAAATCTAGATTTCTAAGTCCTAAAGAGGCATGGTAGAAGTGCGCATGTCGCTTTACGTTTTATCAAAATTTTAATCACAACCTCAAATACCTCAAATATCATAAAGAAACTATAATATTCAAACAATGTCACATCTGTTTTGTAACCTAGTACCAGTCACTTATCTAGCAAAACATTTTATCGGACTATAGACATGTACTCAGAAGAAGAACCATTTTGCTAAAATGCCACGAACAAAAGAAAACCCGTAACTCGATACCAGAGTTAACTGTTTGCCAACGCTTTATGTTTAGCGAAATCAAACACGAATTGAGTGGCGTTCCACAAAACACAAGAGGTGGGGTGGTAATAGAGGATTTCTGTACTAAGGCAATAGTTTCACTATTAACAATAAACTGTAACTATATCGATTAGTTTGTAAAAAAGTAAAAAACGTTTTTTAATATCGTTACACAGAAACCTTACGATTTTCAGTTTGGCGACTTGACTTGGAAGTCTGCGCACACTTATAATTATTTAGAGCTTATGAGCTTATTTAAAGTAACTGAACGATATACTCAATTCACCATCAATTCCTCCAAATGTTATTTCAATAATCGTTTATTCTAAGGCTTTAATCAAGTTTTTACATTATTGAAAAATCGTTGTTCGTTTATTCCATGAAGATAAAACGGCTACATAAATAATAGAATGAAGTCGGGCCCAGATTATTGGAGAATTTGTTTTAAGTCACTTGAGAAACTTGTAAATATTTAATAAGCCTTTCCAAGGCCATGTCTACCGTATTTTACCTGTCAGCCGTACGTGAAGTGTTAATACTGTTTGTCTTGTCAATGTTACAAATGCTACACAAGCTGACAGATACATTTTCGAGTAAAAATACAATTACGGATAAGGATACAATCCACACAAAATTCAATTTTTATGTTAACTTTTTTGGTAGGTCTGCGCAAATGTTCTTCAACCAAATCCATACACTATATGTCTATTTATATAGCGAAGTTTCAACAAGAAACGCTTTGTACTTCCTAAAATCAAATAGGTAGATACAATTATTAGTAACCTATTTATTGTGTTAGTAGTGGTTGTTAACTAAATATTTTGTCTATTATTATTACCTGTAACTCAGGTTTTTTCATAACCTACACCAGGTACCAGACTCTCACTAGGCAAGAAAGTGATCAACATTGATTGTATAAACCCATGTGTAAATGTAATACTGTGAGAGTAAATAAATGAATTTTATTATTATTATTTTTATGTGTAAGTTGTGATCGGTGATTTAAGACCAGGCGGTTATAGCCCGGTTTAGATTGTTCTTAAGTGTTGAGTGACTGATTAATGATAAAATTTCTTTATTGAATTTAATTATTCCATCCAAGTAGCAATAACTTAGAGCATTTCAATGTGTTATTTTTTTTAGAATGTAAGGGAGTAATTAAAAGAAACAGCATTTTCTTTTACTTTTACGAATATAATTACAGAATAGTCTTTTAATTAATAGTTTCAAGTAATATTTTTCTTATATCTATAGGATCTTTCAGTCCAGAGAAATATATATATTTTCGCAATAATCTAAAAATAAATTAAAATGGCAACCATTCCAACAGGAGATGGGTAGGTGTGTTTAAGTCGACAATTTATGCCTTTCATGCCCTTAAATTATCGTAAATTTATGTCTAGACATATTCTATATACATAAATTTATATGTATAATTATATAACCCAAACGAAGTAGGAACGGGCCGCTAGTTATTTATATATGTATACATACTCGCGTGTATGAAATACATATATGAATATACGATGCGATACGTTGTGATACAAAACACTGTTATAATGTATGAGAAACGATTACATATGACATGATAATGCGAATGTATTAACTTTCATATATTAATTTTCAGAATATACTCATAGTGTATCCTAATGAACATGAAGTGCGATGAACAATTTTCCGTGAATATAGTTCGGTATCGGTCCACGGAACACCTGTAATCAGAGAGAGCATTCGCAGCTGGGACTCTAATGTCGTCAGCGCATATTCGGTTTATTGGTCAATTGCTTCAGCCAGCGCTTCGTGTAAATGGAATTGGACCGACATGGACAATTGTACAAGTTAATATGTGTTGACGGATAATTAAATTATCGAATGCAAGAGACATTACCGCAAATTTCTCACTGTATAATTAACGGAAGATTGTATTATTACGTGAATGCAATGGAAAGTTTATAACTTTATTGCCGTTTACGATGCTTTCTGTGTTTATCGTCTTCCCGTGAATTATTATGAGCACAAGTAACTTTTGTTACATTATAGTTAATAAAGTTACTGCATTCTCATCGATTTTAATGTTTTGTAGATTAATGTCGAACTGACGTAGATGCGTACAAAATACGTTTAGGTTTACTCCGTCCATCGCACCTAGAAAATCTTTGATTTGAAAAATAAAACGAAGTTTCGGTTGGCGACTGTCAAATTGTGAAAAAGCTACGCGGCAAACTTTAACTCATTTGCTATATGCCGACTGGTCACCTGTCACCTTCTTGAGGGAGGAGCTGTGGCCGACAGGTTGTTTTTCGAAAGTTCCGTGGACATTGACGAACACCTGGAATACCCTCGTCGCGTCTTTAGCCAAAAAAAAATACTGATCGGCCTCATGTAATGAAAAAAAAATTGAAGGCACAGTACTCTGCTTTCTTGCTTTAAATAAATTTAATTTAGAAGAACTTCAATCAGAATTAAGGCTTACAAATTCTACTACTCATGAGAAACATGACATATCATTTGCAAGAAGTACACTATTGGTATAGAATGTGATTATACACTAAAATACATTTTCCCAAAATATGTATAAGGCACTTAACAATGTAAATGAATCTTCAACTATAATTCCTAAATGCATCAGCATCTTAACGGAATCTTTGCTGTCAGAGCGTACACGTGTTATCAATTGAAATAACATCGGCGTTTTCGGTTTCCTTTATGACAGGCAGGCAGTCGTAAAACTTTTGATGGGGCTGATTGAATCCACGTTGGGGACTGATGAGCTAACCATGCGTATGACTTTGATTTTAATTAGAGGAAATTTAAAGGTACAAAGGATATGAAAGCAGTGGACTGACAAATGACTGATTCGAACAGTATAGTTTGGTAAAATTTATATCGATTTCTATTACACATCGAAATGTGAAATACTTTGACTTTTTTTTGTTAAAATCAGTTTCCCCAAATATATGACTATAAATCATGAAATGTCACTATAATTATGCATCTTTATTTACTGAATAATTACTTTATAAATATAGAGTTTCTCTCCAAACGATACGTCATGGGCCAGTATTAAGCTGCCAATAATAAGTTATCCTTACTTCGATACGCTTGCCGTATCATTAACGACAAACATTGATACAACACGCCACCACTTTCCGCGGGCATGTCTTCAAACCGCACGCGGCAATCATCATTACAAGACAATCGACGAAAGGCAGATGTGTAACTGTTACACTTCATCAGGTGACCCTTCGATTCAGCAATAAGACATCACAAATTCACTAAGCTCTTTGTTTATCAATCGATCTTAAACATTGGAGACAAGGTCTAATTTCGTGTAGCGGATGTTCCGTTACACCAGATAGAGAGCGCAAGGGTAGAACTAAACTGGATATCTCGGCGTCATTCTGTGGATACGTATATTTAGAATGTCACTTAATAACGGACAATTTTGTCGGCAATAGCATCGATTGTGTAGGTGAATTCAGAGGAAAGTGCTCGGTGAAATGGAAAATTTGTCGTGGCCATTATTCGCACTGGCGCTTTGGACGATTAAATTCGATATTCGAGTGAGTTTAGCACACGACGCGGGCACAACTGGTTTCCATCACACCCGTAATGGCGCAATTGTGCATCAACATTGTAAACGGTTTTTTCCTTTAATGTTTTTATTGCTTTTTACGTTCCAAATCAATATTTTTTTTCGATAGTATAGTGATTTTTTTATGGACCATTTACTAGCCGTGAATAGGTCAAGTTTTACTCCGTGAAGTTTACTTTTTCATTTCTTAACATCTCATTAGTTTCATACTTTCTTTAAAAATGGGTAATTACAAAAGATTGTGAACGTTATTAATTTTTAATATGTGTGTAAAACTTTCCGTTATCCCTTTTTATACTTTTTGAAAAGACTTTTCGCCTGTCTATAAGTAAGACACAAAATTATTTATCGTTAGTGATAAATAATAATACCAAAAATATTATTTACCAATGGGTAAACGAAATGTCCATACTTAATATTATTTGCTGTTCCTCGTGAACAGATTCATTGCTATTTATAACGATTTCAGAATGTGCCACCGCGGCGTTTAAAAATTAAGTTACAATTCCGTAAAGAAACAAATCGAATCGAGAATCGAAACACTAAAATAATGATTTAGAGGTTACATATATGTATATAATATTAACATAAAAATCTACTGTGATTTCACAACTAATGTTAACATTACAGTCAGATCGACTAACAGGTACAATTCTAAGAGTATGTTTTTTTCACTATTATATTTTTCAAAAAATATTTTAAGCGCAGATCCGGCCTCGTTATCGTTAAATTATTAGTATATAAGACAAAATGATTTTCACAATTGCGTATTATTATATTATGTTAAAAACAAAATATTTTAATTAATTACATTCTATTAGTTACATAGAACAATTTTGAATTAAGAAAAGTTCAATACTTTTTCCTATTACTTATAATAACAGCTTAGAATTAATTTTCATTGTACGATTGTATCAAAGTCAAATATTAGCTAAAGACATCAACTGCAAATTCCATAAACGGGAATATGATATTAAAATCAAATTCGAAGTAGCATAATAAAACAATTTGTCATTCGCGATAACGTTGTTTGAAAACAGTAAAGTAGATGAATAAAATAATCTCTTGCTTTCCGAACAAGATTTCCGAGTCTCGATTCGATTTGTTCCTTTACGGGATTGTAACCTAATTCCTAAATGCCGCGATGGCACGTTTTGAAATCGTTTTGTAGATATCACCACAGCCCGTCATAATGACAAAGTGTTAACTGAGCGGCACCTTCGTTTGTTTGATTTTATATCGGAGCTTTTGTTTTAAAATTTACATTTAAATTATTTTGATGGCTCATTTAGCATACATATCTGTGTATTCAAATTAGTCTTAATAGCTAATTAACTCGTATTAATGATATCTTAAGTTATCTCAATGTATGTAAATGTATCCTTAGTGTTATTTTCTACGGCTTTTAAGATATTTTATCAGACTTCACAAACACTATTTTTTTCTCCGTTACCTTAATTAACTTTCCGTTCTCGTAGCTTATCACTAGATAGGAATAGAGTAATTACTTTATCTTTATTTAGTAGCTCTCAACTGCAGATTATGGATTTAACCTGTTAGGTACTTTGTTTATGCGAACCTAAATGTTTGACTATATTTTCGTTATTGTAATAGATAAATACTGTCATTCAAAAGTTATCCAATCTGTCTTGAAACAAAATGATTCGATCAATAACAAAACTGGCAGTAAATATAAAGATTACGAATGAGGCTGCAGCTTACGCTACCGTGTACCTTTTTTATCCATCAGACAATAGCCGACTTAGTCCAGCACGGTACACATTGCTGGAATCCGTAGTTATTCCCAAAACGTAAAGTAGATAAGCCGAAAGGAAAAATCCCTTTTAGATTCGTTTGTAATCTTATTTGTCTTTGTTTTTATTGTTTCTCGCGTACGATAATGAATTAGTTCGACTTCCTCTTTTACGTTATTTACTTAGGCTGGGGTCATTTTGTTTGTTCTCGAGCAACTGCATAAAGGGAGAATTTGTAGGGACAGCTAAATCAATGCGGTGGGAAGGGTATTTCTAGATTTATGGACCTTTGTCATGTTTCCGTGTTTTTATTTGGCTATCCCAAAGGATATAAATTTTATATTTACAAGTCTTTGAAAGAATTTCATCGAGACAATCTCGTTATACAACCACTTTGATGTGTCGAAAAGGCAAGGTTTAAAGAGAGACATTTTATATTAGCGTTCCACACAGTGTTAGCGGCCATTTTTATTATCACTAACAAGATGATTCCCGGAAACTATAACGGTATATTTCTTTTGTGAAATTTGATTGTAAGTTCATCTATAATTAAAACGTTATTCTTTAGCGTGAATTTGTTGTGGAAAAAGCAATAGGCACATTAAATAGGAAATAAGATGATAAAATTACGTAAAAAATAAATGAATAATTTCATTCAAATATGTTTATTAAAAAATATTGATAAAAATATAACAATATTTCCAGCACTATATTTAGCAATCCTTGAACAAGCACTTAATTCGTTTACATCAGTTTTGCACTTTCAATGTTAATATAATCGGATTACAGTCGTCTGCGGTGAACGAATGTTCAAAATTAATTGTAAGAAGACTGTCGTTGTCGTCCACTAGAACAGAAATAATTTAATTATGGATCGTAGTCTGGTTTTAATACAGATAAAAAAAAATTCATGGTATAGACCTTGTAAATGGACAGTCTAACATTAAAATATTTATTGTAGGCATAACTATTTTTACGTCGAATAATTTCCTCAGAATTTTTGAGGTGATGTAAATTACCAATCATTCATTGCCGACTTTTGCAAGAACATAACTGGACATTATATTAAGATGTAAGGAACTGTATCTATCCAAGCCAGACTTTTCAGCTCGTGGTGTACTCTGCCGTACAATGGATGAGACTATGTCGAACGGTTCCTTCTATTGGGATACGCTAGCCCCTGTACCACTGAAATCGATTACGAAGATACTTAGACTCAAATTCATAACGAAGATACAAAACAAGTATCTTCACATCGTAGTTTTGATTGTCTCTTTCATCATTTCTATTTATTTAATTAGTGTTCTCTATATTACTATTTTTTAAGTTATATTATGCAGATATTTCGTAAATACTTATCGATTGTTAGCTGCAAGGCAGTCGCTATTTCGGTAGAAATACTGCTTATGGTTTTATCAGGTGTTATAGGGTTGCTGGTTCTCAATACAAGCATTTTTATGCTCGAATATCTGGCACTTGGCATTTGAAATAAAAAAAATATTTTGTATTTAAATCCGCAGATTTTTGTTTGAGAATTGTTACTACGTTTGGGTTTTTGTAATTTGAAACCCGACACGCTCAATATCGCATAATTTTTTGGGTGAACTTTTGGCACCGGCACTACCATCTCGAAGAATACGAAGCTCGTAGAAGACTGGCCATCACTGCACATATGATATGCGCTTTTAATACAAAATGCTGAGTAAATAAAAACTACATTTCGATGGTTGTATTGATTCATTATAAAAACTACCTGTGATAAATATGTAAATTCTCACGTCCATTTTGACTGTTACTGTCCATCTAACATTAAAAGTGATTCGATTTGATTCAACTGAATAAAAATATATATTTTTTTTTATGTTTTTTCTTTTATAGAATAGTAGTTTTTGTATTTCAGACGACCTTCTGTGAGCTGTCAACTAGTGAGTATCGCCGGCAATGTCGGCCAGCTGACAACTCTCCCAGGAGGTTAGCTAACAGAATACAG
This sequence comes from Agathymus mariae mariae, assembly GCA_018251895.1. Classification (NCBI taxonomy): domain Eukaryota; kingdom Metazoa; phylum Arthropoda; class Insecta; order Lepidoptera; family Hesperiidae; genus Agathymus; species Agathymus mariae. Next base: position 2,360 of record DWPT01007001.1, on the reverse strand, counting down.
TTCGATTGTAACGACATAGCTGTATATCATGTTTTTATCTATTAACTCCTACATGCGCAAGTGTTTCTCGTTGGTTTAACTGGCTTTCCAAAGTGTAATATCATGCGTTGAAACACGTTTGTCCAATACAAAAACTGTGGAACTCATGGGCATTGAACCTGCACCCATCGGGTAACACATCCGCTTATTGTCGTATCGCTGCGTATTAAGACATCACATCAAACACCTCTTATGGAGCACTTTAGTAACACACATAAATCGTATACGAATAAGTTTTGTATTAAATTAAATGATGATATAATATTCCTGTGATATAATTATTACCTAATCATTATTTATACCGAAGCCTTTACAGATTTTAATAACGAGTAATTAGACACGACTACATTATATCAAAAGTGTTATAAATAAATTAGGGATGCATGCAACGAATTAGGATATAAGCTAATCGGAGTTTTATATTATACTGACTACAATCAATAAGTATTATGATTTAACATTAGTTAAATCAATTTATACAGTAATTAAAATTACATATGGTAGCGTAAATGTCACCGATGTCACAGTGTGTTTAAAAGATTATGTATAAAGATATCGAGTTGTAATTTAATTATTTTTTAATTATTAATAACTGAAGAAAAAAAAAACGAGCAAACTGGCCACAAGATAAGTCACCATCAGTAATACCTAGAAGAATTATCGGTCAAAATGAAACCAGACAGTTTCAAACTGTTTCTTTGTTTTAATTCTCAATTTTTGAATTGTTAATTGTATCGTAATTAAAATTATATTAATTTATCAATTGTACTGAGTAAGTTGATAAATAACGCTATGATATCAGTAAAGCCTCGTTATTTATATGCAGCAGGCGCTGGGAGCTGTAATGTGAAGCTACGGCGCTGTGGTACAGTCTACGCCAGTGGTTAGAGCTAAATATAGCAGAAGCGGCTTTGGTTTGGTGAACAGTTTGATTGTCGTATCCATATCATTTATGTGTGAAAAACTGATGCTGCCTCTAATCCTGTAGCATCCAATTGTAGAGTACGAATCTCGTAATGATATTTGAAATACTCTTTACCACACTGTATCAGACCAACCAAAGAAGGCCACCAACAAGAGCGTTGAAAGAATTTTTTATGCCTCGGTTAGGGCGACCGGAATCTGACAATACGCAACAATTTCCTCCGAAAATAAAGGATAAACTAGCGATTGGGATCAATTTAAAATTACACTTTAGCACTTTCACACTACTATAACAAAAAAAAAATATCATCACCAACATATATGTGTAAAAGATGTTCAATTCCTTACTTGCCTATCTTTTCTTCAACGGCTGCATCTACGTTGTAAATATCATACACTGGCTTGGTTTGTGACAATATTATGAACAAAGTAAATTATATTTTTAAGAAGTTAACGCCTTAATGGCTTGGGAAACAGTGAATATATTTTAATAATGTACCCGTAGTCTTATCACAGAGTGAGTCCATTCTTTAAACAGGATTTTACGTTTTTTAAGGATCTGTTTTTATTCATATCTCGCGAATGATCAAATATTTGATTAAACAAAAAAAGTATCTTCGGACGAATTGACCACTGAATAATAGATACGTAAATATAGCAACATCGTGGTCAAGTTTGTTCTAGGCCATCTCAAAATAAGAATTATTTGTTATCAATCATATTCTGTAAGTTAGTTTCTTGATCAAATTCATTTTTCTTAAAAATGCTTTAAGCTCCTATGTCGTTTTTCAAAGGATGTGGTAGGTGTATTTATGTGAATCCTTTCAATTATTGTTTTTTTGTAAATTATCTGTGGATGGTAATTTAATAAAAAAAATTAAAATAAGAATGATGTTTTTGATGACCTTTCAAACAAAATACCTACCAAAAATAATAACGCTTCATCGATATAAATCGAATTATTTTTACTAGGTTTGATCAATCATCTGACAGGTAACTAAAATATAATTATTGAATGAATAAAACGAATCACCGCCTTTGACAGGATAATCATTAAATGAAATTATTGTTTCGTCACGACCGAACGTGTCTTTTGTTGAAGAAGATAGTTTTTTGTATTCTTTTATTTAACATCCCGTACAGGATGGAGTGTTAGAAACCTAAAAATAAATTTTGACGTCCTGCGTAATGATTTATTGGACTGGTGCTATCAAATTTCCCTAAAATTAGTCTGTTTTAGCAATATTTTAATATAACACCGACTTACTCGTAATATGTTTAACGTGCCTCTTATTATTTTCTCGTCGTAAGAAACATATTTCTACTTGTTTACTTATTTATTATTATTAATTCATAAGTGTGTGCGTTAAAAAATAATTACCTTACTAATTAACATA
>DWPT01007000.1:0-11078 GCA_018251895.1 Agathymus mariae mariae | reverse complement strand
GGCGAGGGTCCGTTGACAGGTGATAAAGCTCAGGGCGACCGAAAAGAAGTGTGGTCGAGTTTAGTATATTTGGGCTTATTAGAAACATACTGTTTACGAATAAATTTACTAACATAATTATCAAAAGAAACTTGGATCAAGGTGATGGTCACACCACATTGTAATGTACAAACTGAAAAGGAATTCATTTAATAACAAACTATTACGTTACAAGAATGATCATCGCTATGTGGATTATGTTAAATTACATTATTAATATTAAAACATTTTTATTGTATGTGCGTTTGGAAGTGTTTCAAACGGAGAATTCGGTGACGCGTGGTCGATTCCATTTTGGTACATATGTTCGGCATCGAACGGTCACTGAAACGCGGTGTAGTGGGGTGTGGTGTTCTTGCAAACGATTACGTCGCAGGGTGCTGCGGTGGGGGCGGCGGCGGCGGGGTGGGCGCGGCGCGGCTGGGCGCGGCGGCGCTGCTCGCGCAGCTGGCGTGCTCCGAGGTGGACGACGTGCCCAACGCGCTCATCAGTCTCGGTCGGTGCTCCTGGGACGAGCCATTGCTAGCTCGCCGTTGCAATATGTTACTCCGGTCTACACATGCGTATCGTGTAGTGAGTCCGTTCCTAGGCCTGCGCCACACGACATGTCAAGTGTTCAGATGTCGGTAGGAGCCGTGGCTTCGTCCTCGTGGTAATCCTCTACGGTCAGGTTGTCGCTATGTTGTTATGTCGCGCGCATGCAACCTGCAGAACGAGCTTCCTTCTGAAGCAATACCGGAGAGCTGTCATATGGAGTTCTACATATAAAGCGTAAAAATAGCTCTCGTCCATGGCCGGCGTTGCCACTATACTTATTTCTGTCAGATGTTTTAGAACTTTTGGTGATTACTCTATTGCAACAGTAATACAGCTCGCATGATACATTAGTAACTTTTTGATAGGATTTTTATTATATTTTATCTATTACGCGGATTAGATCCCTTCTCCGGGAGAAAAGGTGTACTACATATTAATCCATAACACTGTAAGTTACTATTACCTACGCTAAGTATCACCTTATTTGTACAATGGACAGAAGGAGTACCGAATACAAGTAGACGGAATATACCGTGTGTAACACACCTGACCACCTCGGTGGCTGCGTATTGTCTACGTTGTCATACGTTACGAATGAATGTAACTCGTCAAATCCAATGAAGTTACGTCATCTCGTAATAGCGACCAACTGGCGACTGGGACACTACGGTAGTGTGCGTGATGTGTTTGTGTGCAGGCACGGCGGGCGTGCTGGCGCAGCTGTCGTTCGCGCACGAGCACAACAACTTCCTGCACGCGCAGCTGCACGCGCTCGTGCGTAACGCGCTCTCCAACGTACACTACTCGCAGCGGTACGCCGACCACGTGAGTCTCGCCGATGGCAGCCTCGTAATGTATCCATCCGCTCACGAAACAAAGCACCTTATGCGCAGCCGTCGCGTCCGCGTGGAAGCCGTCACGGGGAACCTCTGTCGACATTTCTTTTTTAATGCCAAACGTATAAGAAACTAAACTTTAAACTTAATATCACAAAAATCATGGTGCTCACTTATGACGGTCCGCACTCCAAGTAGGTCGGTGACCGTTCAAATGTAAAGTTGTGTTCAATACTGACTGTTCCAGCTGATACTCGAGTGCGACCTGCTCACCCAGCTGATGGACCTGTTCGAGGAGAACGAGGACAAAACGTACGTGAGTCCGCGCACACCGAGCACACCGAGCACCCCTTTAACCCCCCTTCCCCCATCGTCACCCTTAAAAACAACACCACACCGAACTATTTAATTTGGTAACCACACGAAGTCACTCGCCGTACTCCGGGCCGGGTGGCACTAACTCTGGTCTGGTCGTGTTTAAGTCACGGGACAGCCAGTAGACGCTGCGACTGTTGTACACGCACGAGCTACGCACGCACACGATATATACCTACGCGTGATCAGTTCATAATTCACTGTCTTTTACGATTGACTCGGTCCGCAATCATCGTTATCGCGCGTACTCATGTATCATATCAATAAGTTTAACCTTAATACAGTTCGTGTCAAAAATCATAGTTTTATTATTTATCAGTTAGCATTCTAAGGCCGAAAACTACCCTTAACAGTACAATCTTAGAAATCTATGCATTTTAGCGACTTCTGATATTTGGTTTTGATTCTGATATTTCTGTGAATCGAAGCATATCACAGATAATTTTGGTGGTCCGAGTAGGGCGGGCCGCGCGCGCGCCGGGTACATGGGTCACGTGGTGCTCATGCTGCGGCGGTTCGACGAGCTGGAGCCGCTGCGCGCGCCGCCGCCGCTGCTGGCGCGCTGGGCCGCCTTCCGCGAGCACCGCCTGCGGCCGCTGCTCGAGCGACACGACACGCCGCTGGTCGGTACACACACACACACACACACACACACAACATATTATTGCATATAATGACGTTGTCTTTAATACATATTACTAACAGTTTCGTATTGTTACAGCTCAGTTATTAATAGTTACAAATACAAAAAATAAACGATTCAAATTACTACATAAATGTGCTATTTAAATAAATCTGGTCATAAATATTAAACGTAGAGATGGCCTTGTGAACATTGAACCGGCAGCTGTGCACGTTCATCAGACTCAAGACGCGGCGCCACACGACGTTTCCACAAGAACCGTTTACTGTCCGACGGACCACGGCCTCGTGCCGGAGTGGTAGTCGCGTGCATCACTGACAATTAGTCTTAAATGTAGTAAATTTGACATATACCTGATATGTGCTTAATGTTTTAATTTTTTTTTCAGAGTGGATTCTATCCGTCGGAGAACTTATATGAGGTGAGATTTGTTACTTATATTTTAATATATCGTAACGGTGAACTTAAACATTGGCGTGATATTATCACCGTCCAGTGTCGACCGAAAGGTGTCTCGGGTGAGCGGTGGTATCTATTTGACATATTAAAGTAACCGACTACCGTTCGAACGTGACGTGTACGCGATGCCACGACGGTTACAGGTGGAGCACGTGGCGGACACGATGGCCAGCAACTATGACGTAAGTCTAACTTTACACACACCAAAACACGGAATCAAATAATAATCTTAGACAAAACACTGTGAAACGTATACGTGAACGTTCACGCACTCGCAGCCTCGCCCTGGGTCTCGCCGCGTTGCGAACCGAACCGGCTGGGGTACGGGGTGAATGTAGGGGAAGCAAATTAGTATTCATCTATTTTGTTACAATCCGCGAGCAAACATAACGATGCACAAGAGACGTGCTCTAGTTATAGTTAAAGAGGACATCGCAACACACATGGTATTATAAACAGTGAGTGCGCATTTTGTGAGTTTGTGTGTATATGCGGAATGTGATCTCGGGAGCCGCGGCGCCCGTTCTAAAGGTACATCACTCCGGATTGACATGGGCTATATGGCAAGTGTATATCTATAATAACTGTTGCCGTTAGCACACTAACCAGTGTTTGGTACGCAGTAAGAACGGCCGGCGTGCGCCCGTCACACGCACGACACGACGCCGTTACATGTTAGTTTTCCGCGTGCATCGAATTGGAATACTTTAGATGTAGGGCGTATGTCACTTTTCAAACTGGACAGATAGTAGAGCAGAATTGAATTTCCCTTGTTCGCAGTTAGGGGATCCTAGCGGCGTGGAGGGCGAGGACCTCGAGGGCATCGCGGGGGTCGCCGCGCTCGCGAGTGGGGAGGGCTTCGAGGGGCTAGCGGCCGGAGAGGGGGTCGAGGGACTCGCGCAAGCGGAGGGCGAGGGGGAGAGCGAAAGGGCGGGGGTGGAGGGCCCGAACGCATCCGCGGACGGCCCGCCTCTCGACTACGACCTCCAGTTCGGCAACATTGTACGTAGCGACGGAAACTTAGACCATCCCGTAGGCATAGCTGTTTATTATTATCGATACGGACGTAGCGAGCGGCCGTCGCGTGCTGCGAGGTGGGCGTAGCCCGCTGTCTGGCAGAGAATACTATACACGAAATCTAATCAGTTTGCAGACGAAAGAAAACTCATGGCTTAAATTATCCTACGATAACAACAATTTATTTTTTACGTCAGTGCTTCTGAAATCTGAAAATCGGCTTAATTATAGGGCGGTCATTGTCAGTAACGGCCGGTTTCGCGGTTGAAACATTTCTAGTAGAAATACTACATACCTTGTGTCGTTCGTGGCCCGCCGTTCGGTCGTCTGTAGTATAGTACTCTCGGTGTACGCCGACGCAGCACCGCGCGGCTGCGCGCCCGCTCGGTACTTCCCTATCGAGTCCATTAGTGCGCCTCACCCGCGCCCCTGCTGACGTGACACCTTGTTTTTCCAGCTGGACATCGCTCGGAAGTATTTTCAGAAAGTGGACGAGCTAAGCTACAATGGGTAAGTTGAATTTCTTGGTTTTCTGTAGGCTCCAGTAGCGACCCGGCTGGAAGAGGTCAGAGAGAGGGGAGGGTGGAAGACCAATAAGTGTCCTCTAAACGGCTCGCAATTTTTTGCTGACCGTTTTAGAAGATATCGTTTGTTTGTGGTCGCAATTTGCGATGTGGTTCTATGGAGTTTGGAAAGTTTCCAGGTTTCATCTCAGTCTGCAACACTGAGTTGTGCATTCGACTAAAGTCGTACTTATTTGGAAGTAGGCTGCCGTCGTCCGCAGGTGACGGAGGCGGACCGTGGGGCTATTGGTTTTCCAAAAAGCGGTATTCTGCTATTTTGGATTGTTTTTTGTATATAAGTAACGTTAAAGTGTTCACTGTGTGATATTCGGCAGGCCGTGGGAGCCGCTGGAGCAGCCGGCGGTGGCCCCGCTGCCGATGGACGAGCCGCTGCGTACGTATATTTCGTTCTCTCCTCTCCCGCACCCGCACACGCGCCGCACTCACTCCTTGTACCGTTCCACAACTATTTTACCTAGTTTTCTCCTACAAGGCAGTGGCACCGAGTCTTTCAATATAATTATAGTTCCAGTTCTTCTAGTAGTCTAGTTATCTATAATATAAAAACGAATCGCTGAATGTGTTGCTAAGCGCAAATCTCGAGAGCGGCTGAACCGATTTCGATAATTCTTCTTTTATAATATTCCTTGAAATACGAGGATGGTTCTTACGGAGAGAAAAAAATATAAAAACAACACTATTCTATATTCCCATACAAAAGATTCATAATAATACTCAAGTCAATTTGAACTTTAATACCATTCCATAAAGCTCAAGTGTTAGTGGAGGGGTTCCGGGAAGGCGAAACAATTGAGTTACGTTAGTATCGTACAAATATTAATGTCAATGTTTGTCGATATGTATAAGATGAGTGACTATTAAAAGAATTTTAAGTGTGTTATAATTTTTATTTTTCGACATAATGTAATTGTTGACTTATCAAGTTTATTTTTTCTTTTTTTATCTTACTAGCTGACCCGGTGTCCCGAATAGCAGAATAAGTATTAAAAAAAATAGAAAACGAAAGAATCGACTGTTAGGCCTAAGTTTAATCTGACCGTTAAGTTCCCCGGGTCAGCTAGTGTACTATAAACTCAGTTATTATTTCTTGTGTGTATCGCAAATGAGCTACATATAATGGAGTTCTTACTAATTTGTATGTTGATTAAATATTTGTATTTTATTATTATTTTATTTATAATTAAAAAATATATATGAAACAGGTGTACTATTCTCCGTAGTATGTTAAACATGTGTAGCAAAATAGTATCTATACGAAAAAAATAATCTATGTGCAAACAGAAAACTGATACACACAATCGTCAAACAAGAAATTGGCATATTTGTTTACTTGGTTTTACAAAAGGTTTATCTGTCTTTTGTGGAGCTTGGTGCTAGTTTTTACGTTTTAAGTCTTAAGTTGATACGTGAATACCTATAGAATTTTTCAAGTGACGTGTGGAAGTGTAGCATGTAGGTAAATTATAGTATAGTCTATATGTCCTTCGTATACGTTCTACGTAAATAATAGCGCTGCAAGCTCAATTATTATATTGTACCATATTTACAAGATATGCTGAGGAATTTATTTTGCCATTTCTTCTACTTTGAATTAAAATATATTTTCGAAACGGCAGTGGAAAAAAGCGATGTCCATAAGTGTACTTATTATGTTACATTATTTATTAATTAAAAAAAAAAATTAAGTACTCACCAACGATGAACCTCAGCAAGGTACCAATGGTGTTACTCGGGGAAACGTTGTCGTCGAAGCCGGGCAGGTCAACTGATCGAGCATACTCCTCCACCTCTTCATCACTCAGTTCGGCTGTAGCCACCGCGGCTGTGATGGGAGACTGTGTCCGCGCAACATCTATTTCAGTTTCAGGGGATCTGTAAATAAATATTACTATTATTAGTATATTTATGTACCTTGATTACACGTTGTATCGGATAGTAATGAGTATTTTATAATTGTTAAATTTATATGTAAGTAACTTAGTAGCGTTCCATTTAAAAATAATCAAACGAATAATGACTAACCTGTTTCTTCTCAAATAAGCTGCTACAATCTTCTGCCTCAATTTCACCAGCTCCTTGTATCCAGGATCTGCAGTCACTCTATCAAACTCAAGGGCTTCCGCCAATACAGGATCTTCGAGATCTTCAACGAAATCTCCAGAATCCATGAATGATACTGGGACAGTATTTGGTACGGGTATAGGTAGATTATCACAGAAATCGAGAAGGTGGCCAATAATTCGATCCGATAAATTCAATTTTAAAGTTGACAGTGAAATGTTCAGTTTGTACCTGTAAGCAAAAGACGTTCATATTACGTCAAAATAATTACAATACAATCTTACAATAAATTGTTACCATAAGTACCGTGGCAACAATTTGTAGTCTTTCTTTATACTGCTTGAGAAGACCAATTGGGACTTAATCTTCGGAATCAGGTGTAATTCTGAATCAGCGTGTTTCCGACAGTCCCGCCAGGGTTCTGTCCAGTCGCAGAATAACACCTGAAACGAAATATAACATGAATTATATGCTTAAATAATGAACCCGTAAACAAACTACCTTTAAATCTAATCATGTAAAATCTATTTTTATATTTATATATAATATAATATATTTCAAAAGCAGAAATAAATTAACGGACCTGACAGGAACCTTCTGCGTGTAATCGATCATATAACTTTTCTTCCAACTCCATACATGTAGCATCTTCTAAGACTAAATTTGATGGTTGTAAATCAGATTTAACTATTATCCTGCTTATATCCAATATCATCACTCGGCCAGATCTAAATAAATAAAATTGTTAACTTAAATATCATGAACACTGTATAATCGTATATTTTCTTGTATAGTAAAAAAAATAATAAAATTTACAGAATTACTAATATTTAAGCACAACACTTACTTGTGCACGCATCCATGTTCGGGGATCACAATACAAGGTCCCCTTACGTCTATATTGACCTGGAAAACCTTTCTCCGACTAATAGCATACGCCAGCACTGATTTGCTCACAGCAACCGCTTTATCTGCTGCCAGTGATAACTCTTCAGCAAGATCTTCAGACGTCATTGAGTGAGTTTGGAAGAAGTTTATTAGCTCCGTGAAAGCATGCTAAAATACACGACAGTATTAGGAACACACTGGTGTCTTTTAATGTACCTATATTTTTCTATCCTATCCTAAGAACAACAGTTAAGTATACATCAACAACAGTTAAGAGTACCTCTATATATAGGAATTCAACTGGTTCCATCAGCCAACTGATTCCATAGTCAGCTTCACTATTCATAGGATTTTTCTCAATGTCCAGGGCGAGTAAGTTCGTAGCCGTAGGTACTCCTTTTTCAACGGTCAAAAGTGGAACTAATTCACCATCTGATGAAACTCCTTCAATGACTATACTTTCTGCTCGAGCTGATAGCTATAAAATATATGCAATAACAAATATAATTAATTTGGTAATAATTAAAACTTGTCGAAAAATTTGGATAATTAAAATTACCACCTTATACGCCTTAGTTGAAGGTCTGGTTTCTAAGGATGCAAGAAATTGTGTCAGAGTCAACACTAGTACTTCCTTATTCCGATTCATTAGCGTTACAGAACAATTGGCTAATGTCAAGTTAATTTTATGTTCTGAAAGATTTAATTAAAGATTAGTAAGACGAAACTTAAATTATTGATGGATCCCAAGAAAGGAACTAGTATTTTAATACCAATATATTGTTTCGATTTATCCTGCCTTGGTGCACCTTCCACATAACCGATCAGTTCACAAACTCTCTTCTTCTCTGGGCTCGACAAATGGCTCCAAAGACTTCTGCTTCTTTCTGTCTTGACACAAAGCTCCACTCGAGTCGTCGTGTCTGTATCAGAATCACTTTCACAATCGGATCCTGTTGGCCTCCACCAGTCAAATTCAGTTTCAACTACTTCTATTCTGTCTGGTTCTTGATTTAATAACTTAAATAAAAAAATATCGGGAAGAAATAATTATTACGGTAATTCGAAATAAGAATAAATAATTTCCACTTAAAAGTTACCTACTTCAAATTTCGCCTGCTCTCTGGCAATCACCACCGATATTATCGGTAGATTATCTTCACATTTCTGAAGGTCTAACTTTAATTCCGTATCATTAGGACTTCTCAAAGTACTTTTGTATGTCTTTTTATATATATTGTAATTTTCCCTGTGCTTTTTAATTGCTGCCCAAGTATAAGGTCTGACTCTTTGTTCCATCACCACATTATAAGCGTATTTCCACCATTTTCTTATATCTTTTGACACAGGGACGCCAGGATGGAGATGACGATATTTTCTAGAAATAAAACAATTAATTTAGTATTTATAAAATCGTAGTTTTAAATACATGTACTCTTTAAAAAAAATACCTATTTAAGGCAATCCGTCGAAATGATCCAAGCAAATTATCTATAGAGAGATATTGTCTTCTGGACAACTGAACTGCACTATCTTGTAGAACCGCATCTAATAGCAGACGAGGTACGCGAGGTTCTCCAGAACGGTTAATTAACACTTTTACTTTACACGTAACGGGTTTTAGCACTGAAAAACAACAAGTTTTAAAATTCTACTTGGTAAAATTTCATAAAACGTTTCTTAAAAAGAAACTGACTTACAGAACTCGAAATCCTCATGATGCATAGAAAACTTATCCAAACCAGTCAACATGTAATGCTTCCAATTGTAATACTGCATCGGGGTGATTTGTGCGGTTTCTGTATCATCGAGAGCCGTCGCTGTGGGATTCCAATAAAGAGACAACGATTCAATTCGCATCATTTGGTACACTGTCGACGCGTTCAGTGGTGTCACCGAAGGCTTCCATTTACTGAAAACATAATTCGATGTTACAAGAAAGTCAAAAGATAATAACAAAACGGCACAATGAACGGGTGTTGATCACCTGTTAGTCGTTTCGATTGACAGGCTTTGTAAACATAGACCACAGGCAAAAGGACCATCTTTAGAGCTGATAGAGTCCTCGTATCTCACGTGAACATTTCTGATGTAGATCTGCAAATTGTTAACAATCGCCGTAAACAGGCTTTCGAAGAAATTCTGCGGACCCTTTAGTATCTCACTTTCTGCTTCAAGATCTTGCAAAATTTTCCTCTTGGCGGCTCTGGTGAGTCTTTTTTCTCTCTCGGGATCGAAGTAGCTATTCGATATGGCTGGTCCGACAAGGACCAGAACATCCTCGATGTTAATGACGACAGGTTGCGAATACAGACCTGACCATGGTATTTGCAGATTTATCCGGCCAACGGTACCGATTTTTACATCGATCGGAAGATCTAGCTCATACTGCAAATAAAATTAATACAAAAAGATATGAAAAACAAAAGTTGATAGAAATATGTATAAAAACTAAAAATAACATTTTACAGTTAATAGCAGATACATTTTTAGATTGTTCGTCTAACTATTACTTACTATTAAAGGAGGGCTCAATTTGACCTATGTTCATTATAACAATAACAATAATTAATTGTTTAATTAAGGCATTCATATTTCTTTATCTACTGTAAGTAGAACAATGTCATAACATTTGACTTACGGTGTTTAAAACTGATTTTAAATGCAATGTTCTAAAAGTTCTACTTTAAAAGGTAATTTTTTTTTTTCAAATTGATTATGAACAAGATCAAGAATATTAGTATTCAATGTATGGGGCACGTACCAGTGCCTCAGGCTTAAGTTTCAAGTCTGTCAGGTTAACGTTTCCTGAGAAGATTCCCACGTTCAAGTTTTCGGTATCCAAGTCCTGGACATACTTGCCCAAGAGCCGGTTGAGGATCCCGGCGACCGCCCCCTCGAACATGGTGGATATTTAAATACCTGTAAATATTTTCTGATCATTTCTTCTCTTGTCTTCAGGACACGGAAGGAGTTCTCACTGTTAGTAAAATGGTTACCTGAATAAAAATAATGAAACTACTGAGCAAATTTTATCTAACACGAGATTATGTCTACGCCATCACCAGCAGTACATGTGATATTTCCTTTACGTCCACTATAAGAGGTGTTATGTTTAATATTTAACACAAAGTATTTTTATAAAAATTCACTTGTAAGAAAGATTGTCCTTAAAATATCAATTGAATAAATATATACTACAAAATAAATCAAACAACAATTAATAGCATACTTATGCTGTGAAATATTTTTCTACCAAGTTCTCATAAAGTTATTTGACGCGTTCCAAACAACAATACGTTGCATCTGAGTGGCCAAACAATATGGATTCGTTATCTCAGTCGTTATCGAGCTGATATGGCTTGTCGATACAAGATTATAGGAAAGCGCTATGTACCAACATAAATTAAAGAAAGATATTGTTTGGAAAGTACAAGTATTTGTTATTAGCTTCATATTAATTGGCGGTTACTTTTCAAACAATCCACGAACTTAATGCAAGAAAGACTGCACCTAAAAGTCGTGGGGTCCACTTGCCCCGAAGATGCTCCGTTTCGGGGAAAACATTTATACGCTTACACTTATGTTTATTATAAATGATTTTTCTTGATGTGGTGGAAGGGAGATGGTACTCATGTA
>DWPT01006999.1:0-11078 GCA_018251895.1 Agathymus mariae mariae | reverse complement strand
ATTTATATGCAGTGTTTAAGTTGTGTTTTCAAGCACGTGTTATATTGTTTTCATCGGGAAAGTGTTAAGATAAGATTTAAATTTAGATTATATCTTGAATACCTGTCAAGCCAATCATTAGAACAAGGCGTTTCATCCATTTGGCATCGTATTTCCAAAACCTGTAAATGAAAGGTATCGAACCCTTTAGGGACGTAGAGGTTTTGCGGTTCGACCCGTACCTCCAAAATGGAGCCCTTAGCGGTCTCCTCTGTATTGGACTTGATTATGTACGTCTTTGCTCAAGAGAATTATGGGTAACCAAGTGTAGGGTTAAGATACTTTATTTATATAGTCGAGGATGTAAAACATTTTGTACCCTAGATATATAAGGCGATAGATTAGCAAGTATTTTACTGGACATTAGACCGTGGTAGTAAACCTACTGTTTAACTAATGAAATAAATTAAATCCATATTCGCAGATCCAAACACTGAATGTTAAAAAATAAAGCTGTTATATTGACTAGCACTGGATATTTCTCTGAAATGAAATAAAGGGCAGCACTGAAAGAAGATATGAATGGTAATTGTTTGGAAGTTTATTTATTCCGCTCATTTTTAATTGTAAATTGTGGTATTATACTGAAGTATTTAGACACGTCTGTATTAATACACATACATGATAGAAAAACATTTATAGAATTTAGAAAATTAATTTTATTTCAATTTAATAATTAAATGGTTAAGAAAACGCACTGTGCTTACTTTTCTAAAATTAACATTAAAATAATATAAATAATATTCAAAATAAAATTTTCATCTAATTTAACGCGATGTTATGGAACAATTAATAACTTAAATTCAAACCTGCTGTGATTAAATATTATTATATTATAATATTACACACTTATAACACAGGTATATATACAATAATATTTGAAGTAAATAAAAAATGAAGGTGAAAAAATCGAATTAAAAAAACAATTTGTATCTGTACAGTACCGCATCCGAGTATAAGTTACATGGTTGAATTAAGGGATAGACATGTATTTTACAGATAAATGTAACTTTTTGGGACTTAGATGTTTTCTAAATCTCATTAGTGTAAATACATACAACCTGCAGTACAGATAGTCCTAAGGTGGGTCTATGAATGTTAGAGTTGTAATTTATTTGTATTGTCACCAGTCCTTTGCTCCGGGGTCCACGAGCCCTTAGCTTACAAACAATAACCGGACAAAACCATGTCACTTTACACACAGGGAATCGTACCGCGAGGGTGTGAGTGTGTGAAAACACAGCACACACACATCACAGCTATTATATACTCATCAAATAGTGATTTTAGTCCAGTAGCAGCAGTTGCAGTGGAAGTTTATCACTCCTAACGTATAAATTGTTAACGTGAGTTTATGAGCGTATATGATTTTTTTTCGTCAAACACATGAAACTACGTTTCACGAACTCCCTAGCGCTTACTCATAGAACACAAGACTCAATCTACTTCACATAACACCCGCATAGCATCGCTTCAGAAGTGTTAAATTGCTCAACTTTGATCTTTATTCCTTTGTTGCTCAGTTCTAAGTTTTATTTATTTACCGAGTTAATTTATTAAGGAGAGTGAATATATTAAAGGGCGAAAGAATATTAATGCTCCGAGTTTAGATGAAGTAAGGTTATTGTTTTATTAAAGAAATTTTTGGCCACGTAATTTCGGTCTATGGGAGATAAAAGTTTGTAATGAAAAAGTAAATAGATAAGAAAATCGCAGAGTGAGGTAGTATTTTTATTGTGTTTTTAGTTTGAGTAGACATTATTAGTTAAAACCAGTGTGAAAATCTCGATAGTTTTACTTTGAAAAGTTTTGGAGTATCTGTAACTAAAGGCAATGGCCCGTTTTTTCACTGTAGTAAAGTATTATACCAATGCTACTCTGAAAAAAAATTATTGCCAAATTCACACAAGTTGAATTCACACAACTTTGAGAACAGTTAGTTCGGAAAACACTCGTACGGCCGGATTTTCTGATTTCATATCTAAATCGATATTTACAATAATTACAAAAAAAAACTAAATGTGCTTGTAGAAGGCAGACATAATATCAGGTAGTTTATAGTTATATATAAAATAGTATACATATATAGTTTTTTTTCTCTATAGTTTCCACTGATAATTGAATCCCTACCTCCGTATGTTTACAGCGGCCAAGGTCATACATTCCAGTACAGTTCCATATACTCGTCATCTAACCAATGATAGGAAAACGGTAGAAAGAAAGTCCTGCAAGAAAGGAATCATATTGGACAGATCACGAGAACTCGACAACATCTCCCAAAAAGAGTCCACTAGTCATTACGTATGACGAGTACAATTAGCTTTATAGGTAATAATTCTCGATGCCCTTAAAGAAGTTAGATTTCTTTTAAAATAAGTCACAAAACAAGAATCTCCTAACACGGCATAAAAAGTAAACATTGCATATTATTATTACAGTCGAAACCTACCTCACAAAGATAAAAGAATAATGAAGGATTTGACAAATAATGTCAAAAGAAAAAATACACCAACATGACGAGGTATTCAGCGCTCGAAGAGATGAAAGGACACGGGAAACCCAGAGCTATTCCTATGAAAAATACTACGATTTAATATTAACGTATTGCTGAAAATAAATCGTTGCAATTTTTCATATAACGTCACTACATTATAACCGTTTTTCGTACACGGGAAATTACAGTACTTGGCGGCGAATAGTTTCTTATATGTCATGCTACACTTATGTAAACACTCAGAAGAAAATGGTTGTTAACAAACAACAAACAATACATTCAGTAACGAATACCTCTACCTCGGTTCACTTCAGAAAGCTTACGTCTGACGTTGAGAAATAAAACCGTCACGGTTTCAGGAATGGATTTCTCTAGTTCTATGAATTAGGAAAATATTATTTTTTTACAAACTTCATCATAACAATTACCGGCTGTAGCAGCAAGAATGACAAAAATTTATTTACTGCCCTCTCAATAGAATGTCCTTATAAACACCTATCTTCCACCCCACGGGAATACATTTCTCGGGATGAAAAATCGCCTAGATTATGACCCATAATATAAGTTACTAAAATGCCAAGTACTATCATCTGTTCAGTGGTTTAGTGTGACATGTGATCAGATAGATAGATGTGCAAAAATTCCAAAATCACAAGGTTCATCTACATTAATACTTAGAAAAAATATTCCCCGTACAATTCGACCCCGTTAAGGTTATTAACAAGCAAACTACCCTTGCCTTGCTTCGGAATAACTACGTCTTACGTTATTTTTTCTCATAAATCGTTCATGTCCAAAAAGCGAGCATTTAGATTTTTATTATATGATATATCATAATTCGTAATCAGTTATTTCATCAACGCAATATTTCTGAACATGTTTGTTCTAAACAGTTCATAGTGTGTCAATCATTCGTTCTACCATCTCATATTTCGCGACTTCTACCTTCTTTCTTATTTAAAAATAGTCAAAAACTAAAATAAATGCTATAGTGAACACAGGAAAAACACAGTTGCTTGGAATATTCCTTAATAGACATAAATGATGAATCAAACCAAACGATTCCCTGCTGAATTCTATGTTGGCACGCAACGGTGACGCCTTTGGTGTTAAGGATGATCAAAGACCTCGGTAACAACTTAACATCAGGTAATCAGTCCGCTTATTAGTCGGTTCTGAAGTAATCATCGGATCAATAATTTGTTTATGTACTAAGGTACATATACAAATATCCTTTATTTGTACACCAAATATAATCACATATAGTGATTTAAAAGTTGCACAAAGTATATAAAAGTCACACGAAGGTGCTTTTATTTCTAACGTAGCAATGGAGGTAGTCGTTCTCTAGAGGATAATATAAAAGGAGTTGATACAATGGAGTAGCGATGTACATAAACGTGCAAAGGAATATTAAAAAGTAGAAAAGATAATAACAGTGATAACAAAAGCAATAGTTTCACATGAGAAGTTAAAATTCTTGAAATAGTTTTTTTTAAGCTCCTAAATTTCTGAGTACTATATATTTTAAATAAACCAGATTTCCAAAATTGTACGGCGACAGTGCAGAAGAAAGGATTTATTATAAAAAGAGAAGAAATAACAGACATGAGGAAAATGTTGTTAAATAACCAAATTTAAAATGTTCTTTAAGATATGAAGCTGCAATTGTATTGAAGAGCATATATTAGAAAAAATTGGAAAGAATATGTGCTATCACGCGGAGACGAATGAGAGTCAATTAAGTTTGTTGCGATATTCGGAGATATGATCATATTTGCATACACAGCAAGGTGGACGTAACAATATGTCCGCTTACTCGAGTAATATAAGGCATGCGAATTGAAAAAAAATATTACAATTAAATGTCAATATACAATTACTAATTCAATTTAAACGTGATACAGCAAGTCATAATCATTTTCACAAAATGGGACTGAAGTTAAATTTGACACGCATGTCATTTATAAATTCATTTTTAATATACCATTTGTTTATCAAATATGTTCAGAGTTTTCGGTTAAATGATTTATACGTATTGATATTTGAATTTTCTTGTATGTTATTGGTGTAATTTCTATAAAACTTTTACCAAACAATTCAATATTGGTCGGAATAAAACGTAGTTTGACTTGACGATATGTCCTATGAGAGAATTGAAATTTATCTACATTTGTTTTTTTATAACAAACACAAATAATGAAGGTAATATAAAAATGTTTAATTCATTTAAATCCGATCTACATGAGTCCCTCTATTGCAGATTACATATTGATCTCGGACATTTTTTGTAGTTTAAGTATCAGACTTTTATTTGTGGGGTTGCGCCTTAACCTAATGATAACTCAACACTGTAGATAGGCTGTATGAAATATGATACGAAAACCTTCATAAATTTGATTTAATGTTCACATTGGTTTAATCATATTGTTTAAGTTATCCCACCAATATCTTATTTCGTAAATTTAATTGAAAAACACTTTTACCGTTTTAGACAAGATTCGTTTTTAAGCCAGCCGGTGGAGATTAGGAAAGTTTCGTCTAAGATCGGTTTCAAGATTTAATCAAGAGCCTGTTTTGTTTAAATTTAATATAATAAACCTGTACAAAATGATATAGATATAAATATAACAAGGAAACATTCACACACTCATAACCACTACACTGCACTGAGATTTATTATATCGCACGTGTTGCAGTCACACTGATGCTAACTAAGCTAACTTTGCGACTGTGTCCGTTTTCGAAAATGGAACCCACGTTACTCTGTTATATAGGCGGACTCGTGTCGAAAAATAGTCGTCTAGATGAATCAAGTTATTGTATGTATATAATCAAAAAAATAAATTCACCGTGAACAATGAAAAATATACAGGTATTTGTACTGCATTGTTCAATACGAGACAGATATGTAATACTTTACCTAAGTCTCTGCTAACAATGCAACAACGTTTATACGCCTGGAATGATTTTTACGTAGCGAACACGGAGTTATTCAACCGGTTTTTATTTTCAAGCAAAGAATGTGAAATTACATGTCGTACTTAGCGAGAACATGACGCCGTAGTTCTGAAAAGGTCGCCTATAAAACCACTATAAATGTTTTATAGGTGCGTTCATAGAGAAGCATTTTCATATAAGCATTCTGTCGTTCTATTTAGCATACTGTTATTGGCAAACACGTCATCGCTGGAACGTCACCGCTTTAGTATTAAATTCAGATGACATAAGTTTTTTTCCAATAGTATGCGAGGTAAAAGACCATATAACGCTTTCCAAGAGAATAAGCAGACGTTACAGACCTTCGACAACAAATTGGAGAACTCCAAAGGTATACAGATTTTACGCACAATATTTTGCTTCAAAGAATTTTGTCAGAATTAATTTTGTAATCCACACATATTTTGAATAGATACACGAGCCTGAGTAATTCAGAACCAGGCCCTCCGTGCAGAAAACCGACGTTCAAACCACTATCAATGCTGCTGAAATACGTTTCAAATTAAAATTGTATTGGCACGTACAAAACCCACCTGTTACAACAGTATAACACACTAGTTACCAACTTACTACAGAGATGGCGCTGTACGGAATCACACTAAACAGTGTCTGGTACGCTGTAGATGGCCGTAGCTTGAGTAAATAGGCCGAGTGACATTTGTTTTGTATCGAGCTCTAGGACCTGATACTACGCGCTCTTAACGCTTTCACATATATTGAGACGTGTTAGTGTCGTTTGTATGAGATAACCATTGCTGACGCTGTTTCTGCATAGTATACCTACACTCTACGTCGGGATATACTGGACCAGTGATGTATCTTATCTATGCAATAGCTACTACAAAGAAACCCTTAAAGAGTGTAACCGGCTTTGTGTTTCATCGTCTTCCCTCCTCCAGGTAACAAAACCCATTTATTTATACTGCACATGTATAAGTTGATTAATTGCATAGAACTGCCGCTCGTACTACGTCATCGTATGTTATGCCTTAAATGCAATTCAATTTAATCTATCGTGCTTAAATAAGCTGCCTTTGAGTGTTTTCCTTTGATATATGTAAAATAATTAATAATTAAAAATATAATATTTTGTATTAAAAGTAGAGTCAATACGACAGATTTTTATTTCAAATTCTAATATTCAACTATGAGTAATTATTAGTATTAGTATTAAATATAACGATTCTCGGTGTTTTCGTTTCTGTGACAGTTTTTTTCATGCGACAATATATTGTGTGATCACAGACATAAAAAAATTGATACAAACAATAAAATTCTAACTGATCGCATTCTGTACATTAAGGATACACGAGAAAAACTACTATTAGAGGAGTCTATTAACGCAATATCACCCAAATTAGTAGTCGTTAAATTTTATGTCTGTTTGTTTGTGCGTGCTAATATCAGGAACGGCTTAACCGAAATCGGTTATGGTTGTCACTAATACAAGATATAAGCAATGTTTAAAGTTCTAATTCACAGAACGAGAAAAACCCAGTCCTAATACAATGCAGGCACTATTTCTAAGCGTAAAGCGTAGTTTTTCTGAAGCGAAGTGCGGGTGGTTTGCTAGTTATAAAATATAATCTTCGCGCACTTTTTATACGTGACTGCCTTGCATTGCTTGTTAATGCCACAGGAAAATACATGAAAACATAGGCTTCATCTTAATACAAACAATAAATATGCAAAAATATAACATAGCTTCGATAATAAATTTAGCATATTAGATAGGTAAGGATATCAATAAAATTTAATTAATAGGCTAGATCGTAAATATATCGAGGACTTCTTAAGTCCTCCAGCAGCAAGCACCAAGAAAAAACCAGATAAGTGGGTCATTTGTCTTTGGTCGGTACATGGCAATGTGCCTGGACAGCGACTATCATTTCTTGTTGGGGCCACGACCACTAGTTTGTCGGTAATTGACATAAAAAATGTAAGCTGATATAAATCTACTTCTCTACAAACGTACCCACTTACCATCTGAATAACGACTTCTGACTTTGCTTAAGGGGAAATGGGGAAATATGGCGCAACAAAACGAGGGTGGTAATGAAGAAAATGCGTTTAGAATTAGATACAAGAAAACAGTGATTTTAATTAAAACATATTTCGTGACAACAGATGGTTTTCGAATCCATAATACCATGAACGCGGCACGTTTGTTTATGGGGGTGAGTTATCCCCAAAAAGAACCCCTTTAGCTAATATAAATACCGTCGTTAAAAGCTTTATAATACGATGCTTGTAAAGATTTAATTGGAATTTAAAAAAGACAACAAAACATAACGTTGGACAACCACCTTTTTTCTAGATATAAATTAAAGAAATCAACCAGCAAACATAATACATGGTGTTATTTTAAAAATATGTGATACTTCGCTGACGTCATAAATACACACACACATGCTTGTATATGTATATATGTAAATACACATATTTAAAATCACCTTCAGTGGTAAGACCACCTTATTAACATATGGCACTCTCCTTGTGAGTTTGTATGTGGACGGTGGGTAAGCTCCAGAGCCACGGGTCCTATTTGAAAATTTCTTTTACCACTTCAAAGCTACATTGTTTCGGATGGCTATATATCATATTTGTAATTAATTGTTCAACCCGAACAAATCGTGAGCAGGCTAGTTTAAATCAGTCCGCTCAAATAAATCAAAGAATAATAATCACAGTGAAAATCAATAGACCAACATTACTTTCCATAAAGCTATGAACGCGATAGTTTCTACCCGTGCTCGTGAGTTGACCACCATCCTAAAAATTGATAGAGCCTGTCTGTTTCATTCAAACATTCGGCTTGGTTATCTTAGGTTGATGCTCGAGATCGCAAATCTCCGGATATCAGTTCTACGAAGAAAGCCTTTAGTCCCGCTGCCAATCTTAGAAATAGATATTATAGAAGGAAAACCTTAACCGGATGCAACATTTAAGCACAAAACTCACTGCAGAGCTTTTCTGTCCCTTGCCAAAGCGATTGAGACTAACTTCTGTCAACCCACACTGCCTCCACCGGTAAAACCAAACGACGCTCAGGCTCATACGGCTAAAGAAAAGGGTTTTCGCTTCTGTTTGCCGAAAATTGCCGTCTTGGTGTTAGCAATAACATGTTATCACAAATTCCTCACTTCTCGACGTGACTTGACCTGACAAGAGACAGCTCTCAGGGACTAAACCCCGAAAGCTTGCTAAGGTGCAACTCGTGCCCAAAAAAGCAACCGCGCCGACCCGTGTAATTATTGACTCATCTCAATTAATGCCATAACTTGATAAATTATGCAGGGTATATTGAATTCGCGTCTCATGGCTTAGCACCTCGGGCCAGTTGAGAGGAAATACAGTTCAGTGGAACGTATGAATCTCACTCATCGGGTAGAGTCCGAATGGTCTTAGAACTTCAATTTTCTTCGGTTCGTCGACTTCAAAGCTAATGCGACTTCTTAAAAATTGGGGTCCCTTGCTAAAGTGAGGCGGTATTTCGATTATATTTTTAGTAGTATTGTCATATTTGGGATGGTGCTGCCAAATTTCATTTATCAGCTTTGGAAGCGATAAAAAGACATGCATAAGGGGCTTTTTTGAACCAGCTCTTGTCAAAACTAATCTGCAAAGCCTTGGGCACAGGCGCAAAGTTGATAGGCTCTCGGTTTTCTATAGAGAATACTTTAGAGAATGTGGCCAAGAATTGATTATAAAAATTCCCCCTGGCCATATTTCTCCATCAAAAAATACGAGGTGATACCCACAACATTATGTAGGATACCAACGTATCTTTCATAACGAAAATCCCATCTATATAGGCGACGCGGTTTGAGTCGTCATACGTTAAGCCCACTGCAAAGGAATAGCTTGCTTGCATCGGTGTCCCCGGCTACTTTTGATGTAGGAGTCCCAATCACGAAGATGCCTTTCTTGGTCGAGCACTCGAGATTTATAAAATACGTTATAAAACCCCCCTGACCCGAGTATTTAAGGCGAAATTAAATCTACCAAGGGTCCCAAACACTGGTTTTGTCACATAAATACACACCCCTTAACAAATCACTACAGAAACTGCACACTAAGGAATTAAGTTAATGCGTCGATGTCTCGCACGCTAATCTCTCCTTAGAAATAAAGCGAGGGGAACTTCCATTTAGTCCCCCAAAAATAACGAGAAAGTGAAGCGTGTACCATTGATACCCATTTTATGTGATAAGCGATTTTTCAGGCATCCGTGCATTCGATAAAAAAATGAAACTCTTACAACATCACGTTTCGTTAGTCCTGGTGCTAAACTCAATTTTCTCCGTATCTACTAGACCATTATAATGATGTTGACGATGAGAAAAACCCAACAAGCATAGACATGCATATCAATTGCTAACAGAACTATTTTTTTTACTTGCTTACTTTTTAAATTCGTTCGTCAAAAAACATTGTCGACATAAAGTCACTTGGAAAAATTTGCATCATAGAATTATCTTGCATACGGTAGTTAGTTCGTATTTATTTAACTTCACTTCAGCACATATTTCTTATTTCAAACAATTAAAGTATACTTGTTGTCCCCACGTCCCCCAAATTTGTAATAGGACAATGGCGCAAAAAGAATTAACATGTCGAAATCTCACGCACTAATCTCTTCTTAGCGTTAAGGGTGGGGTTTTAGAGCCCCTTTGTCTGTATAAACGAGGGTGTAAAGGCCGGTCTTGCTATTACTTTCTAATTTAATATGACGTGTAGGGATTTATGTTGATTACAAGTCTTTGAGATCCTACTTATAAGGCTAAGCGATAGTGATTGAATATGTGCGTTCGACGAATTCTGAGTTACGGTCTAGGTCAGTTAAGAGGCACAAGAGGCTCTATCCATTCTTCGATCCACGCCAACTTTCTTTTCTCGTTGCATAACCAAATCAACAACGGGCAATGGCTTAAGAATTAAGGCTTTCGAATTGGCTACAAAATTCCAGCACATGCACCCCATTGTTAGTGAAGTTTATGATAAACAATTGTATCAAATGTGGATCTCTCACAGGGAAAGCAGGGATCGAATCCAACTCAACTTATATAACATTATATGCGTATTCGAAATTAATTATTACTTGAATTGCTCAAGGACAACATCGGTATAAGGAATCTGTCAAAGTGTACTAGGGCAGAGTGGTGGAGAATGGCCTAAGCGAAAGGAGATGCGGTTATTATGGAATGTGATGAATCCACATTAGAACACGAGTTGATTAGTTCACAGAAAGAGAACATTAGTTTACAGCATCTTATTTCATAACAAATCATAAATGTTAAACTTGGCGTTTTATGTATTAAGTAGTGTTAATATCATAAAATATAATAACGCGATGGGTGTCTAAAGTTGAATATTGAGCCTTACGGGTGCAGATGTGGTGTTGGTGTTTTACATAAATTAATTCAATAATTATGAAGTGATTGGCGTTGAAGGCTTGAACTCCTAGAGTATTATCCTAAATATTAAATGCTGTAGTTGTGCTGTTGAATTGCCGTGCCACCATTCTTCAAACGACATAGATGGC